>BQNB010004990.1:86271-101144 GCA_026074375.1 Tanacetum coccineum | reverse complement strand
TACACCAAAAGCAAGGGCTTTATAAATATAAAATGCAACCATTTAGATATATCTATGAATTGTTTGTGGGATAGGTTGCCCATACCGACAGATGTCAAAGTTAATTTGAGATGGCATTTTCAAGTTTCAACCTATTTACTTATACATGGATCTTTTAGTATTTTTAATCTTAAACTGGTCAAAATCAAAAGATTTAACTACTAGGTTTTAGGTCGAACGACTCAAACTGGTTGTAAGCAACCTACCCACTCATGTTGCTACCCTTCAAGTTATTGCAGCTCATTTGCTAATGTCGATTTTGTCTGTTATTATTTCAAACATATAACATTCCAGTATTCCACAATAAGATAGAAGCTTGATGACAAGACATACCTGCATGACCATCTGAAGAAGATGCATACAAGTAAGGTAACTAGAGAGCCATCCACTATTTGCATATACATCTATCATTGCTTGGATGACACGTATACTCTGATCCAACACTGACTTTAAGTCTGTGTAATAGTCGTTGATTGGCAGTTCTACTTGAGAAAAATGCGCTTGTCTAAATTTTTTATGTATGGAAGGTTATGTTTCAGAAGGAAGAAAATGATTAAAAGAAGAAAGTACAATATTTACTAATTATATTTTTCAAAAATGTTCTGGATCTTTGCTGACCTGAAAAAGAAAATTTGTTTTTACATGAGGATCATCAAGGCGATTTTTGTCCACTACATATGGAACTTTCGCTGACAATGCTTCATTGTAATTTTCCTACAGCAGAACACCAGGTAAGATAAAATGCGAAAGATATTGCAAGTACAAAGAATCCTCAGTTCTGATGTGAGCATAAAACATAATAAGAGAAGTCCATTCACTTTCGCAAACAACGTCATTGTTTGCAACATAACCACTCGTCAAGTACAAAGAGTGTCTACCCTTCAAATAACGGATACGTGTATTGTCTTTAGATGAGGAACATCATCAGAAAATTTGCTTATGCTTATCCAAATTTTAGTTGTTCCCAAAACAATTAGGAATTACCTCGTTATGACGGATAGGAAGTTCATCATATTCAGAAGCAGCATACAATATATTAAGGAAAACCTGAAAGAAAGATGACCTACTATAAGAATCAGAACTTAAAGATGATTGAAAGATAAAGCCAAAACCAAGGCGAACAAGTGACATGTCAAGTTGGGTTGACCGGAAACAATTTTTACGCGAAACTTTGAAAAAAAATTCAAATAATCAGTCTGTCAAATTTGATTACAAAGATTATTTTATTTCATCAATAAAGTAAAAAAAATTGAGTAAGATCATTTAGCAAGTTCTATGCATCAAGTATATACTTTTGGCAACTTTCGATTCATTTGCCCCGTTTTCTCATTAACCATTTTTTAATTTCTCCTGATTGACCAAGTAGAAATAAAAAATAAATCCAGTCACCGATGAATGCATCAAAATGGCCACCTTTTGCTAAAAGTATAAGACACATGGTTCTAACTTCTAACATGTTGACAAGTTAGACAAACAGAACAGATAAAAGGACCCAGGTTCAACAGTTGTCACTTAATTCCAGAGAGGTATCAGGCCCTATATTTGAAGCGAACATGCTAATTGTCATGTAGTTCAAATAGTATTGTGATGCTACTTTGCCTAACATTAAGGACTCCGCATGTCTTCATTCATCTGGATGCATCCACCATCTTCCAAATCTTCGAAAGTGTTCTGAACTAGGCTGCAAGATAAATTGCAAATTTAGCACTGTAGATCAAACAGAGATACTAAATCAACTTCAGGAAGAATTTGCATTACTGGATAAGAAAGAACTTAGACTTTCAGGGTTACATTCCTCCAATCCATAATAAGCTGGATTAACCCTCTGCTACATGGGCAACAATGTCAAAAAAACTGCCAACTCTAACGGCTAATAGTAATGCTAATGATGGCTATGCGTTATTAAAATGAAGATTTGGATACTAGAAAACTAAACATTAGATCAGTAACAACACTATTGAAGGCTTGAATTAACTTGATGTCAAGCCCATCCGTTTTGTAGGTCAACTCTAACCTATCAGCCATACTTTGCATGATCTCGTAACAAAACCAAACAGACCTTTTACACTCCTCAATTCACGCCTAGCATTATTCTATATTATACCACTTAGTATAATAAAACTAAATTAGAACAGTGCTATTAAATAAATCTTTTGAAACAGAGCTGCAGACTGTGCAAGTTTAAAATGAGAAATCATGTCGTTAAAATGAGTTAACCACTTTGGCTTTAATCTCTTCTTGACCGGATTATGTAGAAATAACTAGTTGATGCTCCCCCTCAGATGTAGCTAAGCTATTTGTAGCTTTAGGTAAATCATCGATAAATGGAGAATCATTATCTCTTCTTATTGATTGTTCTGATTTCTGTTGCTCATCCCCCTCAACGGCAACCACAGAGTTGAGTTGTTGATGGAATAGCTGAAATGGACTGCAATTTCTCAATTAGAGTCTTTAGAGCATCACAAGTGATGGCGACTTTGTTGTTAATAATGTTAAGACTTTGTTGTTATTCCATTTTCAAGCATACATAGTAACTTGAAGATCTCGACATTTTTTGCAGCAATCCGAGTGGTTATATTTTCTTCTCTTAAAATTGCGGGAACAATGGTGTGTTATTAGATCTTGTTGGAACAAAATTTCATCTGCACATAGCTACGTTTTAGGGCAAAAAATGAATGAGTTATATTGAAAACTTGTCTTGTCTTCAAAGAATAAATGTTTATAAATCCTAACACGATTTATAGCAAATCTGTTTTTGTTAGACACAATTTATAAATCCTGTTAATACAAATATTCGCTCAAAAACTATATTTATATTTAATGATCTTCATGTTTTGATAATAACAAATATAATATCATACTACGTAAAAGTTTACGTAAACAAGTTATTTAGTCAAAAGTTTACTTGACAACGATAAATCACTTAAGGTATGAATATGACATTATTAAACATAGTTAATGATCAAAGAAAAATATTATCATGTGCATAAATCTTTTCTAATAAAATGATTTAAGTTAACACATGATCAATTATAAGCTAGTTATATTAATCATGTAAGACAAAATAAGATTAACAATAAGTGGAAACAATCTTTCCAAATCTTTTCAAATCTAATTTTTTTTTCTTATTGGTGATAAGAAATATTTTGTTCTAGAAGAATTTAATAAACTAGTTTTATTAAGTACAAAACAATATTTTGTATAGATTTGAGGTTAATCACATAATGACAAATCCTATCCCAGCTCCACCCACGGATCCACCTAATACACAGGACGGATCCAACGTATGGTGGATCCGTGAGTCACACGGACCATCTGGTTGGGACAGATTTGAATTTCAAAGGCTTGCCTATAAATAGCAACCTTAAGCTTTTATTTTAGAAAACTCTTGACAAATATTTTCACATACTTCTTTTATCTTTTATATTCTTTGATCATTATACTTGTTACATAATTCATTACAAGTGATCAACTCATTCCACTCTTTAGTGAAGAACACTTACGAAGACGTCAAGCTTCAAGTATTAATAGTTTAGTTGTGTCATCACGTTTGTGATAATCATTCATCTTGTATATCTTGTGTTGTGTGTTGTGTGTATCATATGTGTATGATAGGTTAGTATTTAGGCCACAAAATACATAGTGTGTTAGATTGGTTCTATCTCGAAGTAGAACTCGGTATTTAGCTTAGTACCAGAAAAAGTGTAAGCGACGTGTACGGTTTTCTCCGCCTAAAGGGAGCTTGTTGACATAGTGAAGATAACTCTCAAGTTGGGTACTTGGGGAGTGGAGTAGGGCGAAGAGGAGCTTCGTAGCCGAACCACTATAAATCATTGTGTCATCGGTTTGATCTTTCTTATCTTTACTTGTTCATATTTCGTAGATTACTTATTTACTTATTGCATCGCTATCATATACACTTGTGTATATCTCTTGAGTTCACATAAGTCGACAATCTAAGTTTTAATTTTAAAACGGTAAAAACTATTCAACCCCCCTTCTAGTTTCCACAATTGGTATCAGAAGCCAAGGTCACCCAAGATCTTTAACGTATATTGTACATTAAAGCTTGAATCGATCTATGGATTCGGATAAATATCTAGAAGGGCAATCTATGCAAAGACCACCTCTTTTTGAAAGTGATCATTTTATTTATTGGAAAAATAGATTTGAAACTTATGTGAAAGCAAAAGATTTAGATCTTTGGCATATTATCTTGAATGGTGATTTTCCACCGGTTGCTAGAAACAAAGAAACCCAAGTTTTAGAAACGGTTCCTTTTGAACAACAAGATGATGATCTTAAAAAGAAACTTGCTAAAAATAATGAAGCTAAAATGGTTCTTTATAATGCTTTACCTAAAAAGGAATACGAAAGAATTTTTATGTGTAAAACGGCTAAAGATATTTGGCAATCGTTGTTAATCACACATCAAGGTAATAGCCAAGTAAAGGATAATAAAATTGATCTTCTTGTTCAACAATATGAACAATTTACTATCCTTGAAGAAGAATCTATTGATAGCGGTTTTGCTAGATTTAACACTATTATTACTAGTCTTAAAGCTCTTGATGAAGGTTTCTCTAGCAAGAACTATGTTAGGAAGTTTCTTAGGGCTCTACATCCTAAATGGAGAGCAAAGGTCACGGCGATTGAAGAATCAAAAGATTTTTCATCACTAGCTCTAGATGAGCTTATCGGCAATCTAAAAGTACATGAAGTATTCATGGAAAAAGATTTTGAAATTTATAAAGGCAAAAAGGAAAGAGTTAAGTCCATTGCCTTGGGAGCTAAGAAAGAGTCTAGTGATAATGAAACTTGAACATCCGGAAGCGATGACGAAGAATATGCTATGGCCGTAAGGAACTTTAAAAAGTTCTTTAGAAGAAAGGGTAAATTTGTTAGGCAACCAAGAGAAGAAAAGAAGTCATCCTGACAAAGTGATGAGAAGAAAGGAAAGAGCGACTGTAAATGTTTTAGATGTGGTGATCCAAATCATCTCATTGGCGATTGTCCAAAACCATCTCGCAACAAAGATCAAAAGGCCTTCATTGAAGGTTCTTGAAGCGATAGTGAAAATGACGCCGAAGACAAAACTAACGATGAAACTTGTCTCACGGCTCAATCGTTAAATGAGGTAACTCTTAACTCTTCTTACCATAGTGATAACACATCTTCTCTTGATAATGATACTATGCAAATAGAATAAGATAGATTACGTGAAATTAGCCTAAAAATCATCAACAAGAATAAAATTTTGAAAACTAAAAGAGATCTTTTAGAAAAATAAATTTTAGAATTGAACGAGAAAATTAAGAAACTTGAGAGAGGCAAAGAATATGATATGCGTTAGTCATGTCTAGAACTTAAATCGGAAAACGCCAAACTTAAAGAAACTCAAGTTAAATTTGTTAAATTTGATAAAAGCGCTAATTCACTCAGAGAAATGTTAAATAATCAAAAGTCACCTAGTTGTAAAATAGCTCTAGGATTTGATAGTAGTAAAGCATCAACAAGCGGAACTAAAATCATAAGTTTTGTTGGAATGTTCGCTGAGAAAGCAACGGACGGATCCACTATAAAGGTGGTCGGATCCACCTTGCCTGGATCCGTGAGTCGCACCAATGGTGAAATATCGATAGTACACGTTTTTAGTCCCACCCATGTATACAATATCGGATTTTTTGTTATTACTAGGAAGAAACTAATAACAAAAATAAAATAGAATTGATGAGTCAAAGAAACCGTCTTTAAAACCATCACCTAAAAGCGGTATAGGTTATGTCAAAACTGAGTCTAGATCAAAAACACCTCCGCATATCTCTTCTCAACAAAGACACAACACACCTCAACCTAGAAGAAACTCTAGAGAACCAATTCATTAAAACTTCTATCTTATGAATTGGAACAACCATTAAAGTCAAGGATTTGTACATATGGGAAATTGTATCCCATTTCAATATCCCAATCAATTGCAAAAAATGCAAGGGATGTACAACGCTAACATTTTGGACCCATGAGATATGGGACCAAACGTTTAAGTTATTTTTTTTGAAATCTGTATGCTTGAGAACCTGGCTTGGAACCGGATGAGTGATCAAAAATAGTGGTTGCTTCTAAACCTGATGACCGTAAACATAGTTTATTCTCTACCTACAAAGCTTACGACGGCGGTACCATTGTTTTTGCAGTAACTTAAAAGGAAAGAATCAAATGCAAAGTACGCACACTAATTACTCTCATACTATATCTAATGTAGAACACGTAATAACTTAGCATTTAACTTACATAGTGTCGGTCAAATTTGTAACAACAAGTGTCAGTCTTATTCATCACGAAAAAAGGTAAGTGAAATAATTAAAGATTGTAAAATCATAGGAAACGGGATTAGGAAAAATGGGTTTATACGTAATGAAATTAGGAAATAGACTCAGACAACTTTATGTCTCGCCACGTTAGGGAATAATTCACCTTAAGACATAGAAGACTTGGATACGCAAATATGCGTTTAATTCAATCGTTGTCATCTAAAGAATTAGTTAGAAACTTACCTAAGCTAAAATATGATAAAAAAATTTATGATGCTTGTAAAATTGGGACTTATTACATATGGACTTATTTGGTCAATCGGCAATTAAAAGCTATGGAGGTAATCTATACACCTTAGTTGTAGTAAATGATTATTTTAGGTATACATGAACTAGATTTCTAAAAACTAAAATGAAGCTTTTGAGAAATTTGAAATATTAAGTAGAGAAATCAAAACCAACTAGGTAGTTCTAAAATAGCTATTAGAACGGATCATGGTCAGGAATTTGATAATGAAGTACAATTCGGAGCTTATTGTGATGCATAAGGCATTACCCATAACTTCTCGGCTCCACGTACTCCACAATCAAATAGGGTAGTAGAAAGGAAGAATAAAACCTTACAAGAGACGTCTAGGACTATGCTTAACGAACAATCCATTCCATAAAAGTTTTGGTGTAATGCCGTTGATACGTCAACTTATATACTAAATAGAATATTAATTCGACCAATACTAGGAAAAACTCCTTATGAAATATTTAGAGGTAGGAAACCTTCTTTAGAATATTTTAAAGTATTTGGAAGCAAGTGCTTCATTTTGAATACTAAAGACTATCTAACCAAGTTTGATCCAAAGTTATACGAAGGGGTTTTTCTAGGATATTCTCAAAATAGTAAAGATTATATAGTATTAAATAAACATACAATGAAAGTTAAAGGATCACTCAACGTGACATTCAATGAAAGTCCTCCTCCTACCAAATTATCACCATTGGTTGATGATGATGTTGGTGAAGAAGAAGAAGCCATTATAAAGAATTCCAAAGTAGTAAATAATAATAATAAAGAAGATGAGTCGATAGAAGTTGACGAAATAGTTAAGATTAAGGAGTCCAAGAATCATCCACTAGATCAAGTCATAGGAAATCTTAATCAAAGAACCTTAAGGTTTCAAGCCCAAAATCATAGTAGTTTTATTTATATCTACAATAGAACCCAAAAATGTCAATGAGGCATTAAAAGATGAAAATTAGGTTGCAGCCATGTAAGAAGAACTAAATCAATTTGTAGCTAATGATGTTTGAGAATTAGTCCCTTTACCTATACGTCAATCGGTCATAGGAACAAAATGGGTCTTTATAAATAAATTAGATGAAAACGGTATAGTATCTAGAAATAAGGCTAGATTAGTGGTACAAGGATATAATCAACAAGAAGGTATAGATTATGATAAAAATATGCTCCGGTAGCTAGGTTAGAGTCGATTAGAATACTTCTTGCTATTGCTTATGCAAATGATGTTAAATTATATCAAATGAATGTAAAAAGTGATTTTCTAAATGGTTTTATAAACGAAGAGGTTTATGTTGCTCAACCTCCGAGGTTTAATGATTTTCAAAAACCAAACTATGTTTATAAACTTAAGAAGGCTTTGTATGGTCTTAAGCAAGCTCCTAAAGCTTGGTATGATAGACTAAAAGCATTTTGATAAAACATGAGTATTTAATAGGAATGGCCGATAATACACTTTTTACTAAGAAATCAAGGTCACATCTTATCATTGTTCAAATATATGTTGATGACATTATATTTAGTTCTGCGAGTCAAAATTTGTGTGATGATTTTGCGAAAATCATGCACGACGAGTTTGAGATGAGTATGATGGGGGAGTTGAACTTCTTCGTGGGTCTTCAAATTAAACAAATGGAAGACATAATATTTTTCAATCAATCCAAGTACATCAAGGAGATGTTAAAGAAGTTCGGGTTGGAAGATTCCAAACCAACGATGATGCCGATGTCAACGGAGATCAAGCTCACTAAGGATGATGAAGCCAACTCCATGGATAGCTCTAAATATCAATGTATGATTGGTAGTTTACTTTATTTAACCGCAAGTACGCCCGATATTATGTTTAGTGTTTGCTTATGTGCTTGTTTCCAAGAAAATCCTAAGACTATCCATTTAGAAGCCGTTAAGCGTAAATTTAGGTATATTAGAGGAACTAGTCACTTAGGATTATGGTATCCGAAAGGAACAGGAATAGAAACTATAGTTTATGCCGACTCTGACCACGTGGGCAATTACGTTGATCGTAAAAGCAGTAGTGGCGTTTGTACGTTCATGGGATGTTGTTTGACATCTTGGTTCACTAAGGAACAAATGGTCCTTGCTATCTCCACGACCGAAGCCAAATACGTCTCCGCCGGGAAGGCATGTCAACAAGCACTATGGATGAAACAAGCTCTTATTGACTACGGCATACGCCTTGACGACGTTCTGATTATGTGCGACAATAAAGGCGCCATCAACTTAAGTAAAAACCCCGTACAACACTCTAGAACTAAACATATAGAAATCCGTCACCACTTTCTACGCGATAACGTCCAAAAGGGTAAAATTTCAATCAAGAAAGTTGCATCGGAGGATAATATAGTCGATATATTTACTAAGCCTTTAAAACGTAAAGTATTTAATTATTTAAGATTAGGATTAGGAGTGATGGAACCTATCATGGATAGTGATTCTCCATCATCTCAAAAATAATCGTAAAAGAAAATCTAATTAAGTAATTAATCATTATTCAAAAGATGTTAATTCTCCTTACAAGTTACAATTACAAAACTTCTGATCGTGAACATAATAGAGATTAGAATTTTACTATATAAAGAAAATATCAATAAAATGACCATAGATATTTTTAAAATCTACATGTATGGTCAATACATGAAAATTACGAAATCGATTGAACAGGACAAAAAGAACAATCATCGAATTGCAACTCACACTTGTGTTGACGATGTTTTGTTGAGTCTAAATGTTCATAAATGATTGTGTTATTAGTAATGATCAAACTTATGCTAAAAGATAACACATTCATAGTAGGATCGAATACGTTGAAATTCCATCAGGAAGTTCACGACAAGTTGCACAGTTCACTCAAAACTTGGATGTCGACACCGAAAATTATATCACATACTCCTAATAGTAAATATAACACACTCCAATTTCCAAAAACACTACACCTTATCTCAATTTGCTTGAAAATTAACTCTGTCCATATTTGTAGACACATGTGGATCACAGATCCACCATATGGAGATCCGTACGTTGTTTAGGTGGATCCATAAGTCTCAGAACACGGGTAAATAACAGATTTTAAACAAATTAGGACCACTTTTATTATTATCCAAACATACCCACGAACCAAAACACTAAAACCCTCCAAATTAAATCATAATTAGAGGCAATTGGAGTAATTAATCACAAATATCATCAACAAATCATCAATCTAAGACTACTATTGTAAGTGATTTCATCTTATTTTCTTCTTAATTTTGTGTCTAGGGTTTTGATTTTGCTTAAATTAAATAATTTGGGGATTTTAATTTCTTATACTATTTTCACACAATTAGAACTAAGATATAGCAATGTATAACTATTATGATACTTAGAAAGCATAATTGAAGCAATTCGGCAAAAATCATTTTTCGCCAAAAACCCCAAGTTATGATTTTTTGAATAAATCTCACATCTAGGAAATTTTCAATAACAAGTGCTGTTTAACTATATTGTTAATACAACGCAAAAACATTTTTTTTCATGCATTATGTCTCATGAATGTATATATGAGGTTCTTAATTCATAAGCATTCTTCACTCCATTCATCTAGAGCAATATCAAACATTGGTTGTGCATTAAGGTTTGCTTATTACTAGTATTATCGCTATTTTCCTTTCGTTTGAGTCAAGCAAACCGCACACCCACATCATGTTCATATAGACACACACTTAGAAATAGTATTATAACTCACTTATAATATTATCTCATAGAAATCACAATGAACTACTTAGATATCCAATGTCATATGAAGACTTTGCAAGCCGCTTTATACATGAGAGAAGAGTCATTGATAACAACTTCAACACTCAAGTCAATCTTGAAGAAATATTCCTTAAAAATAGTTTTCAATCCCTCTACCACTAGATGGAAAGATTTACCCATAATTTCTCATTGAACTCTATCGAACCTTTCAATTTTACTCATTAAACAATGATTGGTTTGTCTCTTTCAACATCTATAAAGAAAAATTTCTTTTTACTTTAAGAGAATTCAGAATTCTTCTAGATCTTCCTCACGAAGGACACTCCTTTTATAGCAATGAATAGTCGCTTACATCCATTCTAAACTACAATAACTCACAAACAAACGATACATATTTCACAAAACTTGATCATCCCACTTCAATCATAACTAACATAACCAAAAAAGGCTTAATGGAGAAAAATACGACATACTTAATCCAAATTTCCTCTACACTGATGAAGTGTGTCCTTACCTCAAAACCACATAAATTGTTATCAGAGAAAACATTCTTTGTGACAATGGACCTAAAATTCAATTATCCGCTTGTGGTGCATACATGCTCTATTGTATCACTACTTCCACTCCATTCAATCTAGCATTCTTCGTGGCCAAACGAATGCAACACTCAAAAAACTCTCCTAATGAACCATTACCTTACGGTCTCCTTCTGTCTAAGCTCTTAAAATTATTCAAAATAACTCGTTTCTCTCTCAAAAGTAAACACTTCATCTCTTTTCATCCCTCTATGGATATGATGGGCAAATGCTCTTCATGATCATCACGATTATGATCGTTCTCAATGGTAATTCAAAACAAATTTGTATTAGGATATTTTGAAATTTTAACCAAACTACGTTAACTTAGTACGTGTAATATTAATAGGATAATGTGCAAGTCTATTAGATTCTATGTAATGAACTTCATATGATTAGGATCTATCTACAACATTACTAGCATGATAATTTTTTTTGTTTTGGGTGAAAAATGATTTTCTGGTCGTTTTTGTTGATATTTGCGACCCACAGATCCACCATATGGTAGATTCGTCTGTTGATTTGGTGGATCCGTGGCTCGTCCAGGCCAGGCGCCAAAATTCAAATTTTCTTGTTTTTAACTTTTTCTAATTTATCTTATAACCATGTTATATGATACTATGTGGGATCTTAAACCTTAGGATATAACATGTTCTCCATATAATTCGAGAACCATTATACAATTCATATCACTACTTTCTCCTTATAATCATCACCCTTAAACACTATTCTCTTCACATTTTCACCACATTTCTCACATACAACCTTGCTAGTTCATAGCTATGACTAGTTCATCCAAAACAAATTCACCAAACCTAACTTACAATAATAACTGAATTAAGTCTGTTATACAAAAATTCCTATACAAGCCTCCCCTAAACTTGAACTTACTTGTTAACTTCAAGTTTCTTCAGTTGTCTTCAGTTTGGGCTTTTGAGAATTGTATCCAAGCATGTCTTCAAGTCCTTAGCTTCTCTTAAATGATGATCTATTTGATGTTCTTTGAAAAACAAAGATTCATTACATTTGTCATTATAGTCTTTGTCTTCTCTTCACAGCTACACAGCAACATCCAACTAAGTTGGCTTTATAGTTTTTGGCAAACTACCAGCCATCAACGGATTTGATATGTCTTTACCATGAGCCGTTTGCTATGGACTAGTCAATGCTTCATTGTAGTAACAAGGTGCATTGATAACCTTATAGTTTTTAGCAAACTATCAGCTATCAACGGATTTGAATTCTCTTTACCAGTAGCCGTTTGCTCTGGAGTAGCCAATGCTTTAGTGCAATACTATGGTGCATTGATTACCATACAGTTTTTGGTAAACTGTCAACCATAAACGGATTTGAGAAGTCTTTACCAAAGCTGTTTGCTTTGGACTAGCCAGTCCTTATGCCTATTAAGCATGGTGAACTGATAACCATTTGTTGTGTGGTGGTTAGCCAACACCCAAACCCTTCTCACTTCCATAATAATTCACAGTTTCCAAAAACATGCCCTCTGCAACTGATAACTTCATCACTTTCTAATCTCAGCTTGCTTCTCAATCATCTTTAAGAGTTTATAGCAAACTTCATTCATTTTTCCATCTAGAAGCTTCATTTTCAGCATCACTTGGCAAGCTTCTTTTGACAATGGATACTTTCTATCCGCTAACATATAGATTGTGCATGCCTCCAAAGTTAAACAATGTACTTCACACTTATCATAATATCTCTAACTAACCATCTTTTGTTGAAGTGGTAAGCTCCAAAAAAAGCATCTTCAATGAGAGGTGGATCAAACATAGTCCTTGGATCACTCCAAAGCACCCTTGTCTTAAGCATTTCAGGCTATTTGTTCCGATTACTTCTGCATTACAACCTGTACAATCTATTAGATCCTCTTTATGATGTCTGTTGATCAATAGTTTCCAAAAGCTCATGTAGAATGTATCAGCTCCATTTGCTCTTTTTATCTGATTTAACACTTCTTTGCACTGCTGAAAAATATCTTCCAATTTGCACACTATAGATGTTGTATCTAAAGGAGTGGCTTCATAGCCTCTGCTGATTCTTCTTTATCAGTTTCTGAATCTTCTTGTGCACTCTTGTCAACATTTACACCTTTTCTAGCCTTTTGCTTCTTTCTTTTTCCTGTTCTTTTAACTGGCTCTTCTTCCTTTACTTCAACAACTTTTTCTCCTATAGCTGGAATATCTTTATCATCAAACTTTTGTTTCTTTGAAGTCTTTGTCTGAAGCTCTTCTCCATATCTTTTCAATTTTGTCTTTGTAGCTTCAAGATTTACAGGAACAAAAGTGTCAATCTGCTGAACTAACTTATCAAAACTTTTTTTAATTTTCTCAAAACTTTAACTTCTTTAACTGTGAAAGCTTCCAAGTTCCTTGATTCTTAAGATAGTTTGACATATATATCCTTAACTGTGACTGAGTCATAGGTTTGTTTCTCTTTGCCTTAGCTCTTTCGCCTGCAAAGTGTTTCTTTCTTTAATTCACCATCTCTACCATTCTTTTAGCAAAATCTTGTTCAGGAAAAATCACTTTATATCCAACACATCTTTTGACAACTCTGCATTTGCTTCTAGCTTGGCTTATTAGTTATCCACGTTCTTCAGTATAAAAAACTGAGCTTTATATTGAACTTGAGCTTTTCTTTTTTTTTGTTCTGTTAAAGCTTCCTCTTCTGCCATTCTTTAAGCTATCATTTTATCTAAATGAATCTGCTTTGCAACTTCTTCATCCAGTTGAGCTTGCAACTTTATAGCCTCTTCTAATCCAGCTTCCTTTTGTCTCAATTGTTCTTTAGTTTTGTGAGTAGCCTAGATATCCTCATCAATCATTGGAGCATTTCCTTCCCTTTGACCCCTTTCACTAGTAGTACCAGAATCAACTTTAGTACTACCAGTACTAACTTCTTCAATACTAGTATTAATTTCTTCTTTGCTAGTATTAATCTCTTCTTCAGCATCCAATCCAGTATCAATCTTTTTAGCCATAGACCTTTCTCTCCTCCTGTATCTCTTGCCCTTATTAGTTGATTTTTCTTTGCTAACACCCTGAGAAGCAACATTTGACAATGTTTTAGCTGCCTCCAAGATTGTTGGACTGATTTCTTCTTCATGAGCCTCCCCTGAAGCTTTTGTAGGAGTGACAAAATCTGTTGACTTCTCTTTCATGGATTCTCTAACCAAAGAAGCTAGAGGATCATCATCAATATCCTGAAACTTCCTCCCCTGATCCTCTGATTCTTTACCCTCTGATTTAGATGTAAGTACTTTCTTGGATTTCCTCTTCAAAGCTGTTTCCAGAGTTTTCACATTCTTTACCAATTTGAGCACAGTATTCCCTAGTGTCTGTTTGGTGTCCTTTAATTCTTTCTCCAAACTATTAATCCTGGTCACCAACTTAGGTACAAGTACCATCAATTCTTTGAGTTGCACATTGTCCTCAACACTTCCTGATGTATTACCTTTAGGGAGAGGTGCTTCATAGGACCTGGTTGGTTAAAATTGAGGTGGTGATTGAGGTGGTGAATAAGGTGGTGGTGATGAATGAGATGGTGATTGAGGTGGTGAATGAGGTGGTGATTGATGAGGTGGTGATTGATGTAGTGGTGATGGAATAGGTGGTGATTGATGAGGTGGGGATGGAATAGGTGGGTGGGATGTAGATGATATTGGATCAACATGTATGTGTTAGGGTTCAGCTGGTTATGCTGAGCCTTCACCTTGATCCACAACTACCCCTGCTAACATAGCAGGTAGCAATGGTGCAATATCCCCTGCATAACCCCTTTTTATGTTTGCAAAAAGCTTTTTGGTCAAAGTTGGGGCTAAATACCTTCCTTTATTTTCAGTTGTAATATCCAAAATAATTTGTAAAAACCTTGGATACATTAAAA
>BQNB010004990.1:39669-73892 GCA_026074375.1 Tanacetum coccineum | reverse complement strand
GTAAAAGTTTACGTAAACAAGTTATTTAGTCGAAAGTTTACTTGACGCCGACAAATCACTTAAGGTATGAATATGACATTATTAAACATAACTAATGATCAAAGAAAAAGATTATCATTTGCATAAATCTTTTCTAATCAAATAATTTAAGCTAGCACGTGATTAATTATAAGCTAGTTATATTAATCATCTTTCCTTATTGGTGATAAGAAATATTTTCTTCTAGAATAATCTATTAAACTAGTTTTAATAAGTACAAAATAATATTTTGTATAGATTTGGGGTTAATCACAAAATGACAAATATTGTCCCAGCTCCACCCACGGATCCACCAAAAGCACTGGACGGATCCAGGGGATGGGGGATCTGTGAGTCGCACGTCTGACTCCCCTAGGACAGATTTGAATTTCAAAAGGTTGCCTATAAATACCAACCTCATTCTTTCATTTTTAACAACTTTCTTGACAAATATTTTTCTCATATATATTTTATCTTTTATATATTCTTTGATCATTATACTTGTTACATAATCCATTACAAGTGATCAACTCATTCCACTCTTTAGTGAAGAACACTCAAGAAGACGTCAAGCTTCAAGTGTTAATAGTTTAGTTGTGTCATCACGTTTGTGATAATCATTCATCTTGTATATCTTGTGTTGTGTGTATCATATGTGTATGATAGGTTAGTATTTAGGCCTCAAAATACATAGTGTGTTAGAGTGGTTCAATCTCGAAGTAGAACTCGGTATTTAGCTTAGTACTGGAAAAAGTGTAAGCGACGTGTACGGTTTTCTCCGCCTAAAGGGAGCTTGTTGACATAGTGAAGATAACTCTCAAGTTGGGTACTTGGGGAGTGGAGTAGGGCGAAGAGGAGCTTCGTAGCCGAACCACTATAAATCATTGTGTCATCGGTTTGATCTTTCTTATCTTTACTTGGTTTGATCTTTCTTATCTTTAATTCTTTATATTTTGTAGATTAGTTACTCACTTATTGCATCGCTAACATATACAGTTGTGTATATCTCTTGAGTTCACATAAGTCGACAATCTATGTTTTAATTTTAAAATGGTAAAAACTATTCAACCCCCCTCTAGTTTCCACACATGGTTCTAGGAATGACTTTCTATACAAGACGCCGTTGATCATAGGATATTGCCTTGCTTTGATCCTGACTGACCTGGCCTTTTTTGTGTTCGCTGGTAGGGTACCTTCCGCAAGGTACTCGATGAGTGGTATCATCCAGCATTATCCTTCTTCTTCTACAACGGCAAGGATTTCATGTTCTTCTATCGATTTCTTTTTCAATATTTCTACTAAAACCTGTTTGGTGAGGTGGGCGAAGCTCGTGGACGCCATTTTTATTAGTGCGTCTGCTTTTTTATTTTCGCTCTGCGGCACCTGTTCAATTGAGAACATCTTAAAGTTTCCACTGAGTGCCTTGGCATTTTCTAGGTATTGGATCATGCTCTGTTCTTTGGCTTCGTAGGATCTGTTGATTTGATTGTATGAGGTGGGAATCACTTTGGCTACTAGGTTCTTTACACCCGTTTGTTCCGCTATCCGCAGGCCGGCTATTAGGGTTGTGGAAAACTAGAAGGGGGGTTGAATAGTTTACCGCTTTTTAATTTAATGTTTATGTTTGTTTATAAAAACTTAGATTTGACTTTTTATGAATTCAATACTTGCACAATATGAATAATATAAATAAGTAAGAACAAATAAAGAAATAAGAGATAAGAGTTAGAAAGATCAAACCATAACATAAGGATTTATAGTGGTTCGGTTACGAAGCACCTCTTCGCCCTACTCCACTCCTCGAGCAACTAACTCGAGAGTTTTCTTTACTATGTCAACAAACTCCCTTATGGCGGAGAAAACCTTACACAACTTTCGGTTATCTTGAATTCCGACACTAAGCTAGATGTCGAGTTCTAATCTTAGCTAGAACCAATCTACCACAACTTCACAACTTCACTACACAACTTTGCTTCACGACTTGATCACGACTACACAACTTCTTCACACCTTAGTTTTCTTCACACCACTACTTCACCAATCCACTACTATAATCACACCTAACTATCACAACTTGGATGAATCACTAAGATTCAACTATACTTACAACAATCACCAAGATCTATCTACTACATAACTTTACAAGATTTACAAATGATTTACAAGTTATGATATGGATGCAACAAGATTGCAATACACACTTGAGGTGTAATACTTCTTCACTTGATGATGGAAGTATTCTTCTCTTGCACTTGAGGAATTGAGCTTGGATCACTTAGAAACAAAGCTTTATGATTAAATGATCAAAGGATTTTAATGAGATGTGTGGGCTGTTTTTTATCAGAAAGAATGAGTGCAAAAGGTGAGAAAATAGTGGGGAATAGTCCAGTATTTATAGGACATTCTGGAGGAGCGTCTACCTATAGGCGGTCCCCTTAAATAGGTAGATTGTCCCCTTAAAGATAAGGAGGCTGCCCGTGTATTTAAGGGGGCCGCCCTAGACTAGGCGCTCCCTACTTTGTCTTTCTGTGTAGGGAGAATTTTCTAGAACTTTCTAGCCGTTTTAAGTCTGAAAATTTGAATTTCAAAATGTTTATTTTGAATAAAACATTTTTTTAATTGTATAAAATGTTTACAACATTTTATAAAAGTGTGAGGTTGAATAAAAATTTCTTTTGATCATAAAATGCATTAAGCATTTATTTATTCATACTTTTAAGTGATATAATTTTCGAAATGAAAATTTACTACTAATTACTTGTTTACGTTTAATTTTACATTGAATGTTTTTATATTTTGTGATTATCAAAACGTAAAGATGTGAAAAATATTAATAATGATTTTAGGCATTATTTCTATCAACAATCTCCCCCTTTTTGATGATTATAAAATTTAAACTCATTAAATGTAAAATTATTTTTAAACAAGTATTTAGTGAGTTTTATGTCATTTCTCCCCCTTTTTGTAGAATCAAAAAGGCATCGTCGAGAATTGCTTGTAAAATCGACAGAATAAATGCTCCCCCTTGATGTGTGTTGAGACTTGAAAGACTTCAAGGACACTTAAGGTTTCTACTGCACAGTTAGTGCTGCTGGTTATAAAGATACAATTGTTGCTGACTTACAACTGCTTGAAGACTTACTACTGTCAAGAGGATAAAGACAGAGTAAAAAGATAAAGCGTGTGTGGAAAACAAGAGTACCTATGAAGATAAGTATTAAAGTTATATTTGTAAAAGATACGATTATTTGTAATTATAGAAATGATTATGATATGTTAGGAAGGTATTGTAAACCGTGTAGGACTCCTTAGTGTATAAAAGGAGGTCCTAGGGTATAAAAAACAAATTATATCAGTTCTCATAGTAGTTTTCCATAGAATTCTTAGAGCTTCAAGGTTTTGTAAACCCTAACACTAATTCAGAGTGTTCGTTAATATAATTGAGGCTGAAGGTTTTGTTACTGTTTCATTGTTTGTTATTATTCTTCTTAGTATCAATACTAGATTCCGCATAGTATTTGATATTCAATAATCAAAGTTTCTGTCATAGTAGTTTTGGATTTATCCAAAGTTGCTAACCTTACATCAAGCTAAGGAGAACAAGATCGGTTTTAGGACCAACAAGTGGTATCAAAGCTTGTTGTGAAGCTTTGAATAAGAAGAATCAACCTCTTCTTCAAGATCTATTTTTTGTGACAATATGGAGGTAGGAACCACCACAAACAATAATTCTGCTGCAAAGCTGCTCTTCTCAACCTAGGAGACTATGACCTCTGGCTTATGAGGATAGAACAATACTTCCTGATGACTGACTACTCTCTATAGGAAGTAATCAAGAATGGAAACAAAGTGCTTAAAAAGATGGTTAGAATACATGAACAGGAATATAAACCAACCTCTGTTGTAGAAAAATAGGAGAGAAGGAATGAAATAAAAGCAAGAGCAACCCTGTTGATGGCACTTCCAAACAAAGACCAACCGAAGTTCCCAACACATATAAGATGCAAAGTTTGCTTATGGAGGGCTATAGACTGAAAAACGTATGGAGGAACAAGGAGTCCAAAAAGGTTCAGAGGACACTTCTCAAACAATAATATGAGAACTTTGCTGCATTAAGTTCTGAATCAATAGATCAAACCTTTTATAGGTTACAAAAATCCTTGGAGGAATTAGAGATCCAAGAGAGTGATCAATCTAAGAGATATGAACTTAAAGTTGCTGAGAAGTTTTCCATCTGAATGGAAGTATCATGCTCTAATTTGGACAAACAAGGCAGAGATTGAAACCATCAGCTTAGATGACTTGTATAATAATCTAAAGATATATGAACCTGAATTAACAGGTTCATCAAGCACAAGTCAAAATACACAGAATGTGGCCTTTGTCTCTAATAGCACTAATAACACAAACAACACTCACAAGGCAGATGATTCTTCTCATGAAATTAGTACTACTCAAAGTACTACTCATATTCATTATAATGGTAGTAACACTATATGTCTGGATAATCTTTGTGATGCTGTGATTTGTGCCTTCCTTTTAGGTCAACCCAATTATCCTCAACATTCTCAAGAAGATCTGGAACAACTTCATCCTGATGATTTGGAAGAAATGGATCTTTAATAGGAGATGGCCATGCTGATAATCAGAGCAAGATTTATCAAAAGAACTATGAAGAAGCTAAACATAAATGGTCAAAGAGTTGGTTTTGACAAGTCAAAAGTGGAATGCTTCAACTGTCATAAACATGAGAACTTTGCCAGAGAATGTAGGTTTCTAAGAAATCAGGAGTTCAAAGGAAGAGAAAATAATACAAGAACTATTGCAGTGGAGACTCCTACTCAGAATGCCTTGATAGCTCAAGATGGAATTGGAGGATATGATTGGAGCTACCAAGCTGAAGAAGAACAACCAACAAATCATGCATTGATGGCATTTACATCCTCTGGAAGCTCTTCTAGTTCAGAATCTGAGGTAGATTCTTGTTCTAAAACATGTGTAAAAGCTTATGCTTCTCTTAAAGAACAATATGATAATTTGTCTTCTGATTACAAAAAGTCTCAATTTAACTTAGTTTCTTATAAAGCAGGTTTAGAATCAGTAGAAGCTAGACTAGTTCACTATAAGAAAAATGAGACTGTGTTAGAAGATAGCATAAATGTCTTAAAACTTGAGGTTAGACTAAGAGATAATGCCTTAGATGTATATAAATTGAATTTGGAAAAAGCTGAAGCAAAAAGAGATCAGTTAAAACAAACATTAGAAAAGTTTCAAAATTCATCCAAGTCTTTAAATGAAATACTAGAATGTCAAGTAATTGACAAGTTTAAAAAGGGACTAGGATATAATGCAGCTACTGCAGCTTCTCCTGCAGTAGAAGGTTTTGTAAATTTAACTGATAAGTCTGGATCAGATAAGGCATATCATGCAGTTCCCCCACCTCTAACAGGAAATTTCATACCTCGCAAACCTGATCTAACTTTTATGGGAATCTCAAGTTGCTGAAGCAAGCCAGATGGCCTTTGATGCTCAGCCTTAACCTTCAAACAAGTCAAACACTTACTAACATACTCAACTATATCCTTTTTCATTCCAGGCCACCAATACCTATCTCTCAAATCATAATACATCTTATCAGCACCTAGGTGTACAAATTACTTCGACTTATGGGCTTCATCCATTATCAGGATTCTTACCTCACCCTTCAATGGTACCTATATTTGATCCAGGTAGTACAAAGTTCCATCACTTCTCTGTTCTATCATCTCATCCAAACCTTTCTACAATCCTGCAAACTCATCCACAGCCTCCTTCTGAGCCGCCAGTATCCTATCCTTGATACTCGACTGAAGGATCATATTCATAGCTCTAAATCTCTTAGGCTTTACTCTTTCCTTCCTACTTAGGGAATCAGCCACCACATTCGCCTTACCAGGATGATAGCGAATTTCACAGTCATAATCACAAACAACTCTATCCAACGACGTTGTCGCATATTCAATTCTTTCTGACTAAATATATGCTGAAGACGCTTATGATCCATATAGATGACACTCTTTGTCCCATACAGATAATGTCTCTAGATCTTAAGTGCAAACATGACTGCACCCAACTCTAAATCATGGGTAGTATAATTCTCCTCATGAATTTTCAACTGCCTAGACGCATAGGCTATCACTTTACCTCTTTGCATTAACACACAGCCTAGTCCTATCCCGGACGCGTCACAATATACCACAAAGTCTTTCGGTCCATCGGGGAGAGCTAGAACAGGCGCATTACATTACTTATCCTTCAAGGTCTGAAATACCAATTCCTGTTCCACACCCCACTCGAAAGTTTTACTTTTCTGAGTCAAGATAGTAAAAGACTTAGCTATATTAGAAAAGTTCTCAATGAACCTATGGTAATATCCAGCCAATCCTAAGAACGAACGAACCTCAGTCGAAGTTCTAGGGGCTTTCCAATTCTTAACAGCTTCAATCTTACTAGGGTCTACATGAATCCCATTACCATTTATCACATGCCTAAGAAACTGCACTTCTCTAAGCCATAATTCACACTTAGAAAACTTAGCATACAGTTTCTCCCTTTTTAACAGTTCTAAGACTAACCTTAAGTGTTCTACATGCTCCTCTTGAGTCTTAGAGTAGATTAAGATATAGTCTATAAACACTATCACAAACTTATCAAGATACAGCCTACAAACTCTATTCATCAAATCCATAAACATTGCTAGTGCATTAGTCAGACCAAAGGGCATTACAATGAACTCAAAATGTTTATAACGGGTTCTAAACAGAGTCTTTGGAATGTCATCCTCATGCACTCTCAGCTGATGGTATCCAGACCTAAGATCTATCTTCGAGAAAAACTGCGACCCTTGCAGTTGATCAAATAGATCATCAATTCTAGGAAGTGGATAACGATTCTTAACATTCAACTTGTTTAACTCTTTATAATCAATACATATCCTAAAAGAACAATCCTAATTCTTAACAAACAATATCGGCGCTCCCCAAGGCGACGAACTTGGTCGAATGAAACCTTTGTCTTGGAGTTCCTTGAGTTGTCCAGACAACTCCTCCAATTCAGAAGTTGCCAAACAATAGGGAGACTTTGCTACCGGCGTTGCTCCAAGGATTAACTCAATTTGAAACTCAATTTCCTGAGTAGACGGTAATCCAGATAGGTCATCCAGGAATACCTTAGGAAAATCTCTAACCATAACAATCTCTTCTTGTTTCCTTTCATTAGCCTTAGCACTCATCAAGAGTCTCGCTTTCTCTTCTGGTCTTTCTCCTAATAATCTAAGAACCTTGCCATCCGATAGTGGTATCCTCACTACCTTCTCATGGCAAATTATTTCAGCTTTATAATTAGACAACCAGTCCATACCTATAATCACATCAAAACTCCCATGTCCAAAAGGTATCAAGTCGATGTCAAAGACATGACCCTCGATTTCTAGTTTGCAACCCTTAATAACCTTATCAATCTCTACTAGCTGCCCGCTAGCTATCTCAATCTCATATCTGAAACCTAAGTCGCTGGGCTCTAAGCCTAACAGAGGTATAAAAGTAGTGGAAACAAAACTATAATCGGCACCAGAGTCAAATAAGGTAGTGGCAAAATGATTGTTCAAAGTAAACGTACCCGTCACAATGTTCGGATCCTGGCGAGCTTCCTCTGCTCCCAACATGAATGCCCTATCCCTAGCCTGGTTCCCTTGGTTTCCACGACCCTGACCCTCGTTATTAGCAGCAACTTGATTTGGATGGTTTCCTCCTGGTCCTTGTGCCCTATTCAATCTAGGACAAGCTGGCATGACATAGTCGGTACTACCACACTCATAACATACCCTAACAGTTGGGTTTCTAGCATTGACAGGATTTACATTCCTCGGTACTCCTCTACAATCCTTTGCCAAATGACCCGGGCGGTTACAGTTGAAGCATATGCGACAATGTCCTCCGGGTGCATGGTATGTTATAAGTGTGGTAGTACCGACCATAAGAGATTTCAGATGAGTTCTATGGGGGAGCTCACTTTCTTCTTAGGGTTGCAGGTAAAGCAGAAAGATGATGAAATCTTCATCAGCCAAGACAAATATGTGGCTGATATATTGAAGAAGTTTGATTTTGTCACAGTAAAGACAACAAGCACTCCAATAGAGACTAACAAGGCATTGCTCAAGGATGAAGAAGCTGAGGATGTGGATGTTCACTTATACAAATAAATGATTGGATCATTGATGTACTTAACTGCTTCTAGGCTTGACACAATGTTTGCTGTTTGTGCTTGTGCAAGGTTCCAAGTTACTCCTAAAGTCTTACATCTTCATGCTGTGAAGAGGATCTTTAGATACTTGAAAGGTCAACCCAAATTGGGCCTTTGGTATCCTAGGGATTCACCATTTGACTTAGAAGCTTTTTCTGATCGTGATTATGCTGGAGCTAGCCTTGACAGGAAATCCACAACAGAAGGTTGTCAATTTCTTGGCAAAAGATTGATTTCATGGCAATGTAAAAAGCAAACTATAGTTGCCAACTCCACTACTGAATCGAAGTATGTTGCTGCTGCTAATTGTTGTGGACAGGTGTTATGGATCCAAAATCAAATGCTTGATTATGGGTTCAACTTTATGAACACCTGGATTTACATTGATAATGAAAGTACAATCTGTATTGTGAAAAATCCAGTATTTCACTCTAAAACCAATCACATAGAGATTAGGCACCATTTCATCAGAGATTCTTATGAGAAGAAGTTGATTCAAGTGATCAAGATTCACACAGACCATAATGTTACAGATCTTCTCACAAAGGCTTTTGATGTTAGCAGGTTTAACTTTCTGATTGCTAGCATTAGATTACTTAATCTCTGAAGTATTGTTTGAGGGGAGGTTAATTAAGGTTGGATGAAAGGGAATGTATCATTAAGCAGAAGTGGGTGAAGGGTCAGGACAACTCACTGATCCCCAACACACATCCACATCTGCTCAACTCTCTAATGAAGAACCAATCATTGTTTTATCATCATTTCAAATAAAAAAGACCCACAAACCCAGGAAAGTAAAAAGAACCACTAAGATATCTCAGTCTAGTGGACCTATTCACCTTGTTACAGATGAGACTGTCTATAAGGAGTGGGAAGACAGAATGGAAAGGGCTGCCACTACTAGTTCTAGCTTAGAGGCAGAGCAGGACAGTGGTAACATAAATAGGACCCAATCCATGGCAACACTTAATGAGACTCTTCTTTAGAGAACTGGTTCAGGTAGTGGTCTAGGTGCCAAGTTACCATATTGAGGGGTGCAGAAGCTCAAACTAGGTTTGAGGCTGCATCTAAATAGTCCAATTATCCACCTTTCTCAAGAGTTAACACACTTGGAAGTGGGAAGGACAATATGAAACTAAAGGAATTGATGGAACTTTGTACAATTGTTTGCTTACCAGTATCTACTTTCTATTTATGGGTTGTACATAAATATAGATCCTCATGAATTCTCACATGTCTATCTAGTTATTTCTAGTATGCTTGTGATGAATAGAGGCATGTTGGTGTATAATTATTACAGAAAAAGTTAATACTGTTAGACACCTCTTAGTACTGGTGAGCAGCAGTTAGTACTGCTAGGCCAAATATTAATACTGCTAGGCTTAACTTAGTACTATTGGGATACCGTTAATACTGTTTGGAGCATAACTGATTTTTGGTAATTAAATATAGCCGTTGAGATATTTATGCTAAATATTTCGCTTATAGGGGTTTATAATTTGGATAATTCTTGATCTTTCTTTCTCTTATAAGCTTTCTTCAAGATAAAGATTCAATCTTATTCAGTCGGTCCAAGCAAAACCTTAAGCGCTTTCTATATAAAATCTCAATTGCTTTCACCCAACACACATAACTTTCAAACGCGTACCTAAACCCAACACTTAATTCGAATCTTACTGTTTCAACTGCTTTCATAATCTACAATGGCAAATTTAAAGTATTGTGATCAACACAACATGGTTGCTCTCTTGGAGAAAATAGATGGAAGTGAAGGCTTTCATCAGATAGTAGATTTTCTAAATGCTTCTCACATCAGGTTTGCTCTCTTTAAAAATCCTACTATCTATGATTCTCACATCAAACAGTTTTGGCAGACTGCTACTGTTAATACACTTGATAATGGGGAATAAGAAATAACTGTCACAGTCGATGGTCATGTTAAAACTGTTATTATATCATCTGTTAGGAAATATCTCCAATTAGCAGATGCTGGTGGTCTCAGTTCATTACCAAATACTGAAATTTTTGACTAACTCTCACTGATGGGGTATGCCATTACTTTTGATAAATTAACTTTTCAAAAAGGCCATTTTTCCTATCAGTGGAAGTTCATGATCCATACCATTCTTCATTGTTTAATTCCAAAGAAAACAGCTTGGGAACAGTTTAGTAGTAATATAGCAACTGCTATAATTTTCTTGGCCACAAATAGGACTTTTAATTTTTCAAAATTAATTTTTGATGGTACGGTGAAACACTTGGATAATCAAAGTAAATTTATAATGTATCCAAGATTTATTCAAATCTTTTTGAACAAAAGGAAAAGGTTGCTTTCTTCACACAAAAGAATTTATATCACTCTTACCCTTACACTAAAATTATTTAGTAACATGAGAAGGGTTACCAATGGATATTCTGGGGAGGAAACACCTTTATTTGCCACTATGCTTATTATTGACCAAACTGGTCAGGGTGAAGGATCAACAATCCTAGTTGGATCCCAACACACACCCCTCATGGCTCCATCTACTGAACCACACCCAGATACATCAGCTCAATCACCTATTACTGAACCACATACATCATCCCCACAATTATCTGAACCACAAACTTCTTCAACAATTAGGGAAACTATCAGATAGAAAGTTAAGATTCCTCAGTCCAACTTTCCTACTCAGACCCCAGTTGCAGATGAGGCTGCATTCATATGTGTGGATGTTGTTCATGGAGGGGTTGCCACTACTGTCTCTAGCATAGATGCAGGACAGGGCAGTGGTAACATCACTAAGTCCCCTACCATGCCCCATGATTCACCTCTCCCAGGAGGTCACACACCTGGAAGTGATGAGGGCAGTATGACACTACATGAATTGACGGTTCTATGTACACAATTGTCAAACAAGGTGGAAATCTTGGAGACAGAATTGAAGCAAACAAAACAAACCTATGGATCTGCTTTTACTAAACTTATCAAAAAGGTGAAGAAGCTAAAACAGACTGTCAAGACAAGCCAAGCTAGAAGGAGAACAAAAATTATTGCTTCTGATGATAAAGAGGATTTAGTTGCAGAGGATCCTTTCAAACAGGGGAGGAGTATGATAGAAGAAATGGATTTGGATGCTGGAATTTCATTGGTTCCTCCACATGTTGAAGTTCAGGAGAGGTATGGACAGAATTTGGACACTCTAGAAGGTTTTGGTGCTGGTCCAGAAGTTACTACTGCTGATGCAAAACTTAACACTGCTAGTACATTTGTTAGTACTGCTAGTCCTTAAAGACATGCATATACTACTGCTGATGATTTAACCCTTGCAGAGACACTTATGGAGATCAAAAAAAGTGCTGCTAAAGCTTAGGGTAAGGCTAAAATGGTTGAAACTGAGTCTCCAAGGAAGATGAAACAGAGAGAGCAGGTTCAGATTAGCAGGGATGCAGAAGTAGCTCAAAAGCTACAAGAAGAGTTTGATGCAGCAGAATGACAGAGAATGGCTTAAGTGCATCAAGCAGCTTAGGGTTTTACAGATGCTGAATGGGATAATGTATTGGCTAGAGTTGCAGCAGATGAAGATTTTGTTCAACAGTTACAGGCTGGTGAAAAGTGTAGTGAAGAAGATTTACCAATGAAGCTTGTAGAACTTGTCAATCAAAGAAAGAAGTTCTTTGCTCAACAAAGAGCTGAAGCTAAGAGGAACAAGCCAATGACTCATGCTCAACAAAAGGAATATATGTCAAATTACATCAAGAACCAAGAAGGAGGTTATTCTATTAAACAAATGAAGTCACTTTCATTTGAGCAGGTTAAAGAAATCTTTGAAACTACTATGAGGAAGGTACGATCTTTTGTGCCTAGGGGATCTGAGTTAGAGGTTCAGAGACTGAAAAGAGCAGGTCAAGAAGTTTTAGAAGAGCCTGTTAAAAGACAAAAGATTGGAGAAGCTTCGGGTTCAGATGAAGAATCAGCAGAAAAGGAAAAAGAATTATCAGAAGAAGAACTACAGAAATTGCTAGTGATAGTTCCAGTGGAAGAAGTTTATGTTGAAGCCTTACAGGTCAAATATCCAATCATAGACTGGGAGGTTTACTCTGAAGACACAAGAAGGTATTGGAAAATTATCAGAGTTGGAAACCATACAGAAGCTTATTAGATTTTTGCTGAGATGTTGAAGAAATTTGATAGAGATGACCTGGTTAAGCTTTGGGATTTGGTTAAGGAGAGGTTCAGTACAACAGAGCCTACAGATGATAAAGAGAAGGAATTGTGGGTTGAAATGAAGAGATTGTTTGAGCCTAATATTGATGATACTCTATGGAAGATTCAAAGGTATATGCGTGATCCTTTGGTATAAAGGCTTTATGATACATGTGGTGTTCACCATGTATCTTCGATAAGAGGACATGAAATCTTTATGCTAGTTGAAAAAGAATATCCATTGACAAGAGGGCTTATGACTGTGATGTTGGCTAACAAGCTTCAAGTGGATCAATATTCAGAAATGGCAAATGAACTTTTAAGGAAAATTTTCATTCTAGCAAACAAACCAAGACACTAAAATGTTTGGAAGTATCCTCTCAGCACATATGGTTTAATTCGAAGAAACTTGATGATTAACAAGATGAATATCAAGTTTAGGGGATGATTTTTGGGAATAAAGGCCTCTCAAGTTTCTACTGCTGGTTGAAGAAACTACTGCTGGTGAAGATTAGAGAAAACAGTCTAAGTTATTAGTACTGTTAGTGTTATAGTTAGTACTGGCAGTACAAAGTGTTAGTACTATCAGTTTATTAGTACTGTTAGTTATAATAGTTAGTACTAATAGTTATATAGTTAGTACTGCTAAAGTGATATGCATGAGATATATTAGGAATAGATATGCATTGATCACTTGACGCGTTTTATAAGCCTATTAGGGTTTCCTTGGTGTATGAAAGGAACCTTATGACATAGATCTAGATATCAAGTTTTATATGGATCTAGAAATCATTTTCTCATAGTTAGTATTCATAGTTTCAAGGTTATTCTATAACTTTGATTGTGTTCAATATATTAAAAGTTTAGCAAGATCATGTTTTACTGTTTCATTGTTCTTCTTAGTATTGCAAACTAGATTCTGCATAGTTTGTGATATTCTCAATCTTAGTTTCTACAATAGTTGTTTTGGATCTATCCAACACAACTAAGCTTTAACAAGCTAAGTAAGATCTGTTCAAAAGGGATCAACACAATCATTCTCTTTTCTGTCAAGTTTCAGTCTGGCAAATCTATCTATTAACACTACTACTCAGGGTCTCAGGGAATGACGACATGATGAAAGCATTATGTGAAAACTGCAACACGTCGCATCCGATGAAAGTGATGAGACTCTGCTGAGATCACTATGTTATTTGGGTGTTTGTTCAAGCTCATTAGTGAGCTTATTTGATTTGGGCTTATATTTCATAAGCTCGAATTTTATGGCTTATTCTGAGACTTATAAACTTATATGAGTTAAAATAAGCCAGAAAATTCGGGCTTAAGAAATGTAAGACGAAACTGAATAAGCTCATAAGCCCACAAATAAGCTTAAACAAACACCCCGTTAAATGCATGTCTCGTAAAATGATTTGTGGTACTTTTCAGTTTTCACATAACAAATAGAGTCACCAATTATATGAATTGAGAACTTACTCTTGCGCCAACTATATATCAAACTACTCGCCTACTTTTCTTACCTGCTTTTAATGACCCTAAATGGCTAAATCTTAATTGATCTAGCAGGCTGATAATGTAAAAGGGGTTTTCATTATGGTTTTCTAAGTTTCTTATCATAATACATATCATTAGTTGGGTGATAAGCATTCAGAGAACAGATTAAATTAGAGCAAGAAACAAGAGTTATCAAACTCCTAATACACATTTTGTCAAACTGATAAGAATGTAGAAAAAAACTGATGGCATGTTCAGAAAATTAACAAAGTTGATATTGGAACTTCACATACCTTGAACACGAGAAGATCCACAGTCTGATTCAAAAATTTTAAATTTGTCCCTTACACTCTTAAGCTCAAGCTTCTGTTTCTCTGCAGATGACATATGATCTGGATGGAAATATCGTGAACAATAATATAAATTCAGAATATTGTACTAGTAAAACAATTAAAAATAAGTTTGGTTGTGAAGTGCCGATGTGAAATTAAAAGGAATATCACATGAAGTAAACATGCTAACTCTACTAGATAACATTGCCTAAAAATCAAAAGAGCCATGTCATATAGTGATCTTGGGTTCTATAAGAGCACTCAAGTGTGGGCCAAAAATTCTGGTGTTCCAAACAAGTGTTGTACATAAATCCTTACAAGAACTTAAGTCTGAATACAAGAAAACTCAAAACTGAGATAACCATAGAAAGATAAGGGACTCCTGGAAACATAAAAAATAAGATCTCACACTTGATGTAAGGCAACTATTACCCTGCAGCCCTGCCCAAACCTTAGAGCATTTTAAGCACAATGCAAAGTGTAATTAAGAAATTAACTTCTACTGCATCATAATGAAAAAAGTACTAAACTTAATCCTATAACAACAATCTAACTCCGCAAATCATAGTTTTATATCTAAAACCAGTACATGGAAAACATCCGAAAATCCCCAAATACTGTAATCCATTTGATTACTTCATACAATAACAAAAACCGATTAACTTGACTTGATCAATAAGTAATCACAAACATAAATGTTACCTATATTAGTGCATGTGCATCACACTTTTAGCAACTAGTTCATCACAAGGTGTATATACAACTTGTCGATCACAATACATAACTAGTGCATCACAGTACGACCCTAGCGCATTACAGATATAGAATATCATGTGAGCATTTTATCAAACACCTGTGCAAGTTTTATATACACGCTTTTTATCTACTTTTTAAACACATTCTTAATGAATGCTCTAAATACACTAACAAAACAACTTATTCCTTTTCAACTTATCTCGACTCTAAACAACTTATATGAATGCGCTGAAATCATGTATCTTTCTAAGCTTTGCTAATAAAACAACTTATTCCTTTTCAATAAGCACATTACAATCATCTTTCTTATAACACACATTTTGCCTTGAAAAATTGATAAGCCTTGTGCAAAGTTCATATCCAAACACTTAATATGGGTTACGAGCTTATTGAATCAACTATTTTTTATACAACCACATCTGATTATATTTGAATTAGATACTAAGAACTTGTTCTTAATATATATATCAATTAGATACTGATAATCTCACTGCATCACAGTGTAAAATCACTGCATAACATATATAAAAAAATCACATAGACATTTTAACAAACATTTTGTGTGCACCTTTCCTAACAACAATTTAATCTATTTTTTCTTGATTTTGTTTAAAGTTAAGAAAAGAACATGATAGATTCTGAATCAACATAAAGTAAATTAACAAAAAAAAATTTAAAAAATTAAGATCTTACTATCATTATTATTGATGTTGAACTAGTTGTTGATGATGAAAACTCGTTATTAAATGATGAAAACTAGTTGTTGATGATGATGAACGATCAACCGGCGTATCAAAAATCGATCAACATTATTGATCGAATCAGTAGTGAATGGTGGAGACGGTGGAGAGACGGAGGAGGAATGGATCTCCAATGTATTGTTTCGAGAGAGAAGATGAGAGAGGCTGGGAGAAAAGTGGAGAGATAAGAAAAAAAACTGTATATAACCTTAGTTGTGAATTGACTACCATACCCCTGATTGTATAAAATTTGGGGCGGGATTGTTTGGGACACGTGGCAGGCTGAGATTTTATTTTATCCTTTTTATTATAACATCTTTTTTATTTTACCCCAACTCTCTCTCTCTCTCTCTCCACCTCAAATCTCTCATCTCTCCATCTAATATAATATATATACTATATTACTATAAATATAGTTATATAATAATATATATATATATATAATACCTGATATACTATATATATATACCTATACTATATTATACTAAAATATATCAAACCATAGGCCTCTAGGACCCAACAAAATCGCTAGGCGCTAAGCTGAGGTAACCGGCCCCTGCGGCTAACGCTATGCCGATCTAATTAATATCGCTAGGTTAGGGCGGTGGATTAATCGGCATTGGACTTTTTATTATATAAAATTTTGAAATATATGCCTCGAATGATTTTCTTCCATTTAAGACGATTTATAGTCCGATATTATGTCCGATTAATCCTCGATGTGGCTGATTTCTATCCGACCCGAGTTAGCGACACGAAACCTTAGGAGCCGATTTTTATCTACATTAATGGGCCACGCATCGTGTATTATATAAATAAAATTGCACAGGATTTAGGCCGATTTTTAATACCCCCTCGATTAAAATACGGTATGTTAACGATATTTTGTTCGAACCAAAACGATTAATAAGTGCCTCACACAGATAATTAGATAACACAATCCAAGGCCGTATTGACTCTTCCCGCCTAGCCGATTTTTTTTGTGCAACACGGACATGATAGTACCGATATCATAATTTATTAAGCAAATTATATAGTCCGCCATTTGAATACTTGGTGGCGAATGTATATATTAAAATATTCCAGTGTCTCCTTAAGGGTATCCACAATGCACTTATGTGGCATAGTGCAATAGAAAGGATTAAGTGACAACTCATAGTTCAATGCCCTTGTGAAACTTGAAGGTTTAATATGTGTTCCTCTCTTAACACATGATGTTTATACTTAAATGGTGGGCCTTTTTTGTACTTTTTTTTCTTCCTACCTTTTCTACTTTCATCTAACAGGGCATGTGTTTTTTTAAGTCAAATGCAATATGGAGTATTTTTAATAAACTCATGAAATAATGATGTGGAGTGTATTAGACTACGTTGAGTCCAACAAAACAGGTGAAACCTATCTATCTTTCTAAAATGAGATGTGCCTCAAAAGATAAAAAAAATTAGACTTTGTAGTTGTGTGTAGATCTATTATACTAAAAGATTCATCCCTTTACCATTAAAAGTTTAAGCCTGTTGAGTCCTCTAATTGAATGTGGAGTTGAAACACAGCGATGCAAGAGCTCTTTCTTAATGAGTGTGAAGGTTAAACAAACCCCTATGCGTTAGAGGAATGCCAATCATCCAGGTTACATCAATGGAAACATCTCCATTTAATGTAAGGAATACTAATCACTTCCTGTACTTATAATTAAACATAATACACACCGATATCATAAAGCGTGATTTCAATCTCTTTTTTATTTTGAAATTAGGATTTATGTCACAATTTAAGGTTTTATTAATTTTGTTTCTTTCGGATAATTTTTTGCAGGTTACATTGATTTTACAGGTTTGGTTTTTAACTTCTTTTTGATTTTGAAATTAGGGTTCATGTCAGAATTGGGGGTTTTTGTTAATTTCGTTTTTCGGATAATCTTTGTCAGGTTACTTTACTGATGCTGCAGGTAAGTGTCTTTGCAGGTTAACTTTTTTATTGTACTGAATTTCTGCTTACATACAGGTATGCCAAAACAAACAACGGGTACCTTAAAATCTGTTCAAGCTAATGGTCGAGTGGATTATCTTGCTGATACAGGTTTGCTAATTTATTTGTGTATGTTCTATAACTGTTACATGCTATATATAAATTGGTCTTCAAATTATACTGAATAGTAATTGCTATAACAGTGGTGTCTGGGTCATAAAAAGCCTCGAGCGACATCCTTCTAATGTATAATTTGATATGTTGATGTAACTATGTGATTAATTAGTCAAAGTCATATAACTAGAAGCTGTAATGAAACAACAAATCAAGAAACTTCGCTAAGGAAATGTGTCAAACGTTTTATTGATTGATTAAATTAGTTTTGTAATAGCGTTGTTTTTTAAGGAGTATTGTTTTTCTATTCACAAATAACATACATTTTTTAAATAAATAAAAAGTTTAAGAAAAAGGACAGAACACAAAATGATCCGGTTCCAACCCTAACCCTTTATGACCCCTTTGGCATCTTTACTAAACTTTAATGTGTACATGTATATAATTTTGTACTAACAGCAAGTCCAGAACTTTGGGGAACCATTTTTTCTCGACATCCGTGAGGGTGAACATTAGCTGAAGTTAAAGTACGCATACAAAAGAAACGGAAGGTTCCAGATGAGGAGTTTTCCAAGGTATTTTCATATTTTTCTATCTTGAACTGTCGGTTATTCTCTTTAGCATATACAAGTTTATTTTTCTAATTAAATTTGATTTTAACTCTGAATAATGAATGTATCAGTGGAAGTTTGCGTTCCTGTCTTTGGGCCGTCCTACATACACTTTTCCAGGACAACTCTAAGTAGGATTTTCTAGCAGGAGTACCGAGAGTCTTGGACAATTGTAGGCGTTGGACAAAAATAAGTTAGCTTTTACTTTGCTGCATAATGTAGTTATCGATTTTTATTAAAGTTGGCAAGTTTGGTATATACAAATAAGCCAATTTGGACAGTGTTCAAGGACAAAAAAGTACAACTGAAATGATAATTTTTAAAAATTGTATAGTCACCTTGAAGATCATTAACACCCGCTGATGTTATCATTTAGCAAAATGGCAGGCCATTTATTGTAGGGACTGTAAGGTAATAACATAGTTTTTTATATTTGATCATTGATAATTAAGAATGGACAATATGTGTATATACAGGAGGTGGTTGTGGCACTGCAGCAGTTGTCGATATACTTGCTCATCGTGACGTGTCATAGTGTGCTCTGATTGAAACCAAGTACAAAACTATGTACCATGAATATTTGATCAAACGACTGCCTTCTTAGCTTAGTGGAATTGTGGAGAATAGCGGCATGGTTGTAAGTTTTAGGGGGTGTTTGGGAGACATTCGTTACTATAGAACTGTGGAGTATAGCGCCTTTGGTTTAGGTCTTGAAAGGATGGTCCTTTTCGCTACTGGAATTAACAAAATGAAATATGTGATTCCATTTCCAAGATACCCTGGAAGAGCGTATCTTTGAACGTTCAAAGGAAAATCAATGCTGAGTTTCTATTGGACACAAGGGGCATCCAAAACCATATCAGCAACCTCAAGGGTATGTTGATGCATCGTCGCTAGGTTCCGTGAAAGCCGAGTTAGCAGCAGGTATATATGCTGTCAAGAACTCACGGTCTCAGACTATGCAACCATTCATCATTTTTATGATTACAATCACTTTTTAAATGAGGATCTTGGTTTGACTATATGGATAGTTCTGAAAGTGTGGAAACAGGTCCTGGAAACGTGAATATACTTAGTCATGTTACACCTCCTAAGTCATCCCACTTCTTTGCAGATTATGGAATGGACAATGGTTTTTTTTCGAAAAAAGCACTTCATCAAGAGTCCAGGTAATACCATCTTTTTTTCATATTAGTCTTTAAATGTGGGTAAACTGGTAAATAAATTGTAGTTTATAGTTTTCATATTAGTCTTTAAACTGAATGCTTAAATAGTTAAAAAGATAAGAACTTTATTTGCTATTTAGGGATTTTGGTTTATTAAGATTTGGTAGTAAAACTTTAAAAGATATGAAACTTTGTTGATGGGTAGTTGTTTTTTGTTATAGAGTTTTGAGATACGAGAAACCTTACCCTCATGATCATGTAACTTTTTATATTTCATGCAAATAGCATTTGGATGTAAGCTTAAATAAGAAAATGGTCACATGAGTCTCACTTTCATCCAACTTGTGACTTGCTAAAAGTAAAGCAATATGAAATTATGAATCTGTGTTGTTTCTTATAAACAATATACGAAGGTTGAGTAAGTGAAATAAGAACTAACGAATTCCATATCATGAGATTAAATTAATGACATTCTTTTTCAATCCAATAAGCAAGAAATATGTAGTACAAGATAATAAATAATAGACATCATTTCGATAGATATATGAATAAACTATCCATAACTGTCGGTTTGTCTAAATATTTCAGTTGAGCTGTATGCGTTTCCAGGTTAAAATTACAAGAATCTAACACCAATGTAGAACTTAATAATATAGGAGATCTCTAAACAAAAAACAAGCTCTACATATTTCCTGTTCGTTTATTACGTATGCATCTGGTTAAGTTAGCAAAGTCGTCATGATTGACTGAAGACATTATTATGTACAATATCTATTTGTTTGTCTGAACAAAAAAGGGTGTTTGGGTTGTTACAAAAAGAAGCGAAGGAGTGCTTGGGTGATTTTTGGGTAGCTGTTAAACACTACTGCCCCAAATTAACAGCAATTTGGAGTTGCGCGCTTTTTGGGATGTGCTCAATGGGTCAATCACGTTAGTTACAATTTCCGAAACACAGGAACATGATTAAATAAAAGGGTTGAACTTAGTACGATTGATGTCGCGCATTTATTTGTTTTATGGAAAAAAATGGTTAACCTGAGTTACAAAATTACCCGGAACAGAAACTAGAACCTGATCTTGCATACACAATTACAAATATACGGATACCAAAAGATAAAACTAACCGCCGTCACGACATATCGTAAAACCTGATCTAGAGCAAATATTTCATTTGCTCAAACTAATAATGTAAGTTTAACTTTAATTAGTGCCATCTGCATTATTGTTTATTATGAGGTAATTCCGACAAGACATCCATGAAAAAAAATCCAACTGTAAAGTACAAACAAATCAGGATTAACATGACTCATATTCAGTAGTGATTTATTGTTTCAAAAATAGACCGGTTTTGAAGGAGGTCAAAAAATTTACGTTATACTGAGGGTTTACTAACATCAACCATTGAAATGTAAACAACTAAAACGCGTCGCAACTATGGCAGCAACACCGAGAGTAGCAACACCAGGTTGTTGTAGACGGGAAGAGAAAAGTATGCAAGCCAACAAGCTAAAAGACAATGACAACACCCCTTGTAGAGCCAATATTACAAAGTTTTAGCTATTTAGTATGATATCCTTTATTGGTTAATATTTTTGTACACATGCAATAGAGTTTGAACTGAGCTACTCTCTCAGTCTCTTTAGTACTATTATTTGAAATATCAGTTTAGTGTTCAGGTAGTGTGGCAAAATGCAGTAATACAATATGACATGACTGAGAGTAGCATAGAAATAGAAAATGTATCATTAGAGTTGAAAGGGATTTCTGTTCGACTCATGTGGCCATTATTTAACCAGGTCTGATGCTTCTTGAATTTTAGATGCTTCTTAAATTTTAGATTCATACCAGTTGAAACAACTAAAGTAAGTTCGCTCTTGGATCATTATTTATTTTAGTGATTTTGCTTAAAAAGTTGATATAAGCAAAAGATTTACATAAACATTATGCAATGAACAAGTAGATACAACCCACACGAATTAAATTGAGGTGACAAGTTATGCTACTACAAAAAAAGGGTACTGTATAAATGGATCAATCGTTAACGGCAAACTCAAATACCCCACTCTAATTGTATGACTAACAAACCATCAAAAAAACAAACGTCATTTCACAGAATTACGAAGCAAGCGACCATTATACACACACCATGCCAAAAACAAATTGACCCAGGCCGTGTGCAACGCACGGGTCTGCATGCCTCGTTATTAATAAAAGAAAAGTTATAGAGATCATTGAGATGACGTTTGTAAGGACCAAAACATGGTGAACAAAGTTATCAAATCATAGTATGGGGCTGTGAAGAGCATGAGTGGGCGTACAGGAATTCGAAATGATTTTATAAAAGGTAGTTAGTCACTTGATATTAGGAGATATCTCTCTCTTTCATTCGAATGAACACGGATTAGGTAATGGTCTCTAGTAGCTTATAGAAGGAAGATCCGGCCGCTAATTCAGACTCCAATTTAAAGACAACATCATATCCCCTATATTATATGCTCTCACATCTGAATTTTCCAAGGTCAGTGATATATGGTGTTTAGAATCTAATGGTTGTCGTTGTTCATGGAAATGGATATAGGAGACTATAGCTAGGGGTTAATTATCTATTGCATTGATGATGCTCACTGGCTATTTCACTGAAACTGGTTGATGGTTGGCATTGGATGCTAAACTATATTCAGGTAAATTGCTGTTACTCAGACTCGTTAAACAGGTGGACGGTTTGTTGCTTGAAGGTAATTTATTGGCTTGAGGGATCTAACGGATCCCTATGAAGCTGAACATTCACAAAACTTATCTTGACTCTTTGTTCTTATTTCTGATGAATCTCCCGAATCCACATATCACGTGTTTGTAGGATGCTCAAAATTTTGATTTCGACCAAATATTCAATGTTCAATGTGCACGTGTATAAATTAGTTCGTCAACCCCCTTGTCCTAAACTACTCCTATTGGGTTTTTGATACCGTATGGATTTTCAAGTGGTTTGGTGCTTTGTTTTGTTTTTGCATTATTCAATTGCTTTCATATCTATGGATAGATCTTTTGTAGCTAGCATGATGGCTGAGTCAATCCCAAAGGGGGTTGTTGGCTAGTTACAATGTGGTAAAGGACAACTAGTAGTTTCGCGCTTATATTATAAACTACCTAACCCAGGACAGTTAACGTTTAACCTGAGACGAAACTAAGTACTACATAGAGCCGTGTGAAGAATAATCATTGTTGAAAAGTTCTATTGGTTTATCATAGTTTTAGTCAACGACGATTCAGGTTATAGTGCTACAAGCCTACAACCAATTGTGCGCTGATATGAGATGCATAATATATTTTCTTTACACAATGTGCATCATACTCAAAACTTTACCTATTTCTCAAATAGACAACCTTGTAATATGAAACTAACTTTGGTCAATTGGTCTTCACACTTATATGCTTTAGACACATTGTTCATAGTTACAACTGTCAAAAACTTAGTTTGGCTATTTATCTGGCTAAGAAACCAGATAGCCGAATTCTTTGCGCTAGAAATGGGATATTGGATGCATGCCTTAGAACAAATATTCGACAGAAAAAGGTTGAATTTACATGCCAATAATAGAAACTTCAGTATAATTAGACTGATTGATTAAAACTGGAAATTCATAGTATTGACACAAAAAAAACTATGCAAACACTTGCAGAATTCAATTGCAAAACAATGCATATCTAACAAAAAAGTTAAGCTTGGGTTTGTAAAACAATCAAAATAAAGAACATTAAACCGTCATTGGCTGCATATTAACTGCTGCATAAAAAAGGTAAGAATCGACCAGGTACATATAGAAAACTACACATATAACAACCGGAAATTGCTTGGCCCTAGATACAGTAAAATGTCAGTTTTGTTAGGTTTACTCACACACTTAGAAACTCATCAATACCACCTCGAGAAACACCAAATCACACTTTTGACTGACATTTTAAATGATGTTTCTCTTTCCGAGAGATTTGATGATCATTTCCGTTGAATGCTTTCCTATCAAGCTAGTTTGTTGTAGATTTGTTGCTTGCTGGCTAATATTTGGATCCATGAATTCCTAAAAAAATAAGTATCTTTATTTGGCTAATGGCAGAGGATCGTCACTCGTGCAGAGCCAATTTGCATCCTTGTTTAACTGATCTCAGCTTCCTGCTCTTGTCAATGATTATCCTACCACATCTACATATCACCTCTTACACAATGTTGTAAAGTGGTTCCTATTTGGTCCAGATGTTTTAAAAGGGGGCAGACAATGGACCTTCCATGCATAATGTGTCTCGTATGTAGCGAGTTACATCAAAGTTTAAAGTTGTGAGTCCTTTTTCTAATGATTATGTTCATAACGGCGAAACATGATCCTGCATTACCGTCCCTTAGAGGTCCATGCTACTGCAGATAAGAAATTGGTTCTGCATAATTAGTTGCTGTTGTAATCAAACTTATGACTTCTGGCACTGAATTCTTTTAAAATTAGAATGATTAACGAACCCAGTCCTAAAGGCTCATTGTTTGTTATAGTCTGCAAACAGGGCACAGGTGGGCTCTAGGTTTGATACGATAAGGGGTTGCCTTGATGTATTTGAGCTCTTTTCTACTGTAATCTATAATGAATTTGTGGAATCCACAGTCGCCTGTTTGAGGATCGGACATTGGATCGCATAACGTGTATGGAGTAAGCTTGTCAAAGTTTAAAATTGACTCTTTTTGTTGCCACTGTTATTCATGTTGTTCGGTTTTCTTTAATTGGGCTGTTTGGACTTTAGAATGGTGGTACATGCTCCTGCAATCCCACCCATTAAATATCAAAGCAGCTGCAAATGAGGATTTAAATCTGCATATTCAGTAGCTTTCTCTGTGACTGCAAATTCGGCATATTCAGCTGCAAATGAGGATTTAAATGCATTTTATTAGCAAAAAATTAACTACTGCACTTTCCATCTAAAAATACACTGTAACAGCTTATTCAGATGTGTTAGGTCCCCCAACGTCTATTTGAAACTACACTAGAAACATCAGATGCATTTAACTACTCATAACATCAATTTACATCACACCCCCATTACTTTCACTTCCACACCCACATGCTACGACTTTCATATATAATCTATCTGATAATCTGAATTGCATGACCCGAATCTGCAGCCAAAGACTCGATAGCACGATCAGTTTCAAACAACGCCGTTTGGCGCGTTGTCTCCACTCTCGGTCAGGTACTCATCATGATGTAGCTAAGTTGAGGTCTTCACATTGAGATCCGCCATTCCACTTTGGTTTGCAAAATCACGAATAAAAATGAAGCACACTTAATACATCATAGTGGTCTTCACATTTCACCCTTCATTAGCATATAAAATTTTAATACAGGAGCGCTTTGCATCAGCTAAGCATTAGCATAAACTTCAACTGCTCAATTAGACAAACAAAGTACTCCATAATAGGCAAGCCATTTTGATTGTCAACTAATCTGTAGAGTATATGGTTGAACACTTTAACACATTGTTTCATAAACTGTCACGAATTTAAGTTGGCTATCAGTTTGGTTGAAAACTGTTTAGTTGGGTGACCTGTTACTCGTCATATAGCAGAATTCAACGCACTAAAAAGGTGATTATGATTCAAGCCCAAGAATAACTAATACTAGTAGAATGAAAACTGTATGAACATTCATGTCAATGAGATTATTTTAGAAGATAATTTATCAGTCAAAAGCTGAATACATGTAAATAAGATTTATTATCAAATTCAGTTGCAAAACAACAAAATGTTTAACAAAATGATGAGGCTCAGATCTGTGAAACAATCGAAACAAAGAGGATTAAACCGCCATGGCTGCAAATCCATGGCTGCATTAACAAATAACAACCAGAAATTGCCTTGCCAAGATAAGGTAAATCTCAGCTTTGCAAGATTAACTAAGACATTAGATATTCATCATCACCGCCTCGGTAGACGCCAAATTACACCGTTTTTGGGTAACCATGGTTTCCGCCCTTTTGGCGGACTAATCCACGGGGTTTGAACTCACCGCCACACAGACTCAAACTAGGTAAATCCCTCCCTTTTCAAAATCACATAATAAACTTATATAAGCCGAAAAGTTTCAAAATAAGCCACAAAAAGTGAGTTTATGAAACATAAGCCATAAAGCCGGCTATATAACCTGAAACAAACACCCCCTTAAAATACCCCCATCTTCATTCCCTTTGATAATCCTTCTAAATTCATATTCTTCTTTAACTTCAACTCATCATCATCATCATAAAAGAAAACATCTTTATAATACATACAACCTCCCTTAGCAAAATAATGAAATGATAAAAAGAGGCTCAGATCTGTTAAAAAACAATCGATACAAACAAGGATAAAACCGCCATGGCTGCAATAGTTGTATTACCCCGCCAAGATGCAGTATTATCTCAAATAATTTGTACGATTAACTCAGACAATTTCTAGAACTTTATCATCACAGCCTCTAATAATAATAATTTTGGAACAAAAGGAGTAAATATATATAAAGGGGTATTTGTTTGAGCTTATGAGCTTTCAACTGGTCCATAGATCGAATGCATTAGAGAGAGTGTGTGTTTGGATGTATAGGTGTGTATGTATATATACGTGTACATGATAAAGGTTGTTTAGAATTAGGGGCAAAAAATAGAAAATCATAGGTAACAGAAGGGGTAAACAACCTTCGGAAAAACATCCGTACCTTCTGTGCCTCATTTCTGAAATTATCTGAGTTTTTTGTTTAGTTTTTCCCCTAAACCCTACATTGATGAAGATGCTCTGCTTTTTATAGCAGGTTTCTTGCATGAATTTACTGTTTTGACCTTTCGACTATCCTTCTTCTTTTATTGTTTGACTAAATCTCATGTGTTGACTCTGACCCATTTACTTGTTTTAGTCTTTTTGACATTTTATTCACTTGACATGGGTCGAGAGTTGTGCATATAGGCTTAATCAAAAGACCTAAAAGCATGCCTAACTCTCTCATGGTACTTTTTTCGTTCATGACATTTGGCCGGTTAGTATTTAACGAGAGGGTAAATATCTCGCGCGTTGCGGTGGCGCTACTTTACTGTCAAGTATTGTGTGTAAATTCTTTTTCCCATAAGTTAAGGGTTGATTTATGTTGATTTTTTTATATTTGAGAGGGTTTTTTGTTCATTTCATAATTAAGGAATGTTTAAAATGAATATATATATATATATATATCGCTTTATATTATAATTAACCAAAACTATATAAATATTCATAGATTCACATGTAACCTTTTTTTTAAATAAAAACAACTACTAACAACATACAATATGTGTTTTATGAAAAATATAATGAATAAATTAATTAATATATCTACGTAATATAAACAAAACTACCAAACTCACATTATCTTTATCTTTTCATATTCTCTCGCTCCACAAACTGACATACCCACCAAATTCCTTATCATAGTTTCATCCATCTTCTTCTACTAAGTCAAAACAAAAAATCAGCACCTTCATCTGCCACACGTTACCTAGATACCATATATCACCAATTCAATATTTTCTGCACATTACCATAAGGTCCCTTTGGTTAACCGTGTAAAAATATGTGAAGAACAAAATACCTATATAACATTTACATCAGGATGTATATTATCTTTTACAAGTTGATCGCAAACACAAATTCAGGGCTCATATAAAAATCTATTAGTGTTAATAGATATAAAGTTGTTTTCACACATGAAGTATCAAACGATATCATTATGGAGATTTGTGAATTTTAACAAAGAAAGTCATCAGATTGTAAATATGTTACTTTCACAGGCAAGAGCAAAAATTGCGTTAATGGAAAAGCATGTTACTCGATTGGTGTGTTATGCTTTATTCACAATGACTTTTTGATGGGAATGAAACGCAGATAATAGTTTTCACTTTTTCCTATCCAACACTTGCTACCAGAGATTATAAATTTGCGTTTTAAAAACGCAAAAAGTAGTATAATCTGCAATTTCAACCACCAGCATCCCAAACTCCCTCTTAATCCAAAGACCTAAAAGGCATGCTAACTCTCTCATAGGTAATTTGGGGGGGTTCTGTTTTTGTTCTTTTTTTTTCGTTCATGACATTTTGAATGGCCCGTTTAGTATTTAAATTTACCGAAGAGGTGTAAATATCTCGCCATTGCTGTTGGCGGTGGCGCATACTTTACTGTCAAGTATTGTGTGTAAATTCTTTTTCCCCATAATTCTGTGCATGTTAATCTCGGCGAGATCCTCGCTAGATCACGTCCTGAGATCCTCGGATCTTCGGCCTAAAAATAAATCAGCGGATCAGAAATCTCGGATCAAAATCCCGGGCAAAACGATATTCTCTGCGATGAGATATATATCGAGAAATATGGCGAGATTTTGATCTCGAAGGCTAGATTTTGATCTTTAAAATCTCGTTTTTGTGACTTTTTATTCCAGGCCCCTTCTTTTTTTCCTCCAGCCCACTTTGGCACTTTCATGATTTTAGATCTGGCTATTAGATCTCAAAGTGAATTTAATTTAATTCGTTTTGAAACTACTTTAATGGCTTTGTTTTTATGTTTAATCTTTATGTTTTTAATATATAATATATATATATAAATATTATATATATATAATAAATATATATATATATATAATGTATATAATATTCTAAATAATAAAAGAAATTCAGGCTTAGAATGGTATTGTTGCATAGACTTGCTTTAAGTTGGCTGGCATGAAGAAATGGTAAATTATTTGCAGTAAACCATTTAAATTTATAGCTAGGGGGTGTTTGCCTAAGGCTCTAAGCTTATTTTGTGTTCTTGGATTAGCTAACGATGATGAGCTAATAAGCCTCGCACACATGTATAAGTATAACTACGTGTCCTCACATTACCATACACATGCAAATGCAATCATGCATACATATACAACCATACACAGTTACATACATTATATTTAAAATTTATTTTTATCCCTATCACAGGTTTTAGAAACTAGTATACATACCGTCAGCATCCCTAGGTGGTCCAGAACCGCTGGTGATCTTGCCTTGTGGTGCAGAAGGTGGAAATGTTTGAAGTGTCGAATCTGCAATGAACAAGTTATTAAATCCATCTAGCTATGAAACCAAATGTCACATTGCCAATAAGATTAGCTAAAAAACGCGCTACCATTGATTAACAAGACTTGTCCAGAGGATCTTTACAGGCTGAAAGAGAAAACTTAATCTCGGTGAAAAACCCAAAAAACTCAAACAGATGCCCTAAAAATACTAAACAGATGCCCTAACTGTGTGGCAACTCTTCTCGAAAAAATTAGGGCATCTGTTTAGTTTTTTTAGTGCATCTGTTTGGTTTTCTAGGTTTTCCAGCAAAATATGGTTTTCTCTAGAACCCATCCCTATATATATATACTACTAAAATTTTATCGTAATATAAGAAAACACTTTTTATGCTTATAATAATTTATTTTTTTTGCTAAATATGTAGCTAATTATTAGTTTTTTTAAAATAAATAGTGAAATTCGAAATATTCGAGTCAACCTGAGAACGGAACCGAATTCAAATTCGGTTATCGGTTCGGTTCGGTTTTCGAGTTGACCCAAAGAAAATTTGTAATCGAACTAACTAAACCGAACTAACCAAACAATCCGATAACCAAACCGATCAACACCCCTAGCTCAAAAGAAGCACAGTTTTGTTTCAAGAAAAAAATAATATATCAACTTGATAACAACATGTACACGTATGGAGTTGGGAAAAAAAGATGAGCAAATTAGACGTATGGAGTTGGGCCAAAAGCAGCCTGCTAATGGGCTTACCTGGTATTTTTGTCGTTTTCCGTGGCGCTGTGTCACGCAAATTAACTAGTAACACATAAAATGTTTTTCCAAATAAAAAAGAAAAAGACTCATTTGTCTAACATAAGTATTGCATAAATTCTAATAGTTGAAGCAACAATATGAGAGTGATATCAAGTATAAAATGACAAAATAAAGATGAATCGACAAATCGTGAAAAATGCTGCAATAACCTCATTTGACATTATATTAGAAAGTATACTAATTATCGTTACAAAAACGACACATGTTGGTGTCGTTTTGTACTTGGGCTCACTTAAGCCTGGTGGGCTCCCAGTTTAGGCCGGGTTTTTTTTTTTTTTGTAAGTAGTTAATATAAAAAAAATTGCTCGGCACAAAATAGGAAAAAAAATACAAATTGATTTATTCAGATAAAAAAATACCCGCGACATGAGGCCCAACACATAAGCCCATATAAAAAAAACAAACTATTAAACATGAGACCGAAAAAATAAACCCAATATAAAAAAAATTGCTCGGCACAAAATAAGAAAAAAATTACAAAAGTACTGATTTAATCAGATAAAAAAAAGTACTCGCGACATGAGGCCCAACACATAAGTTTTTTTTTAAGTAGGCAATATAAAAAAAATTGCTCGGCACAAAATAGAATACCCGCGACATGAGGCCCAACACATAAGGTTTTTTTTTTAAGTAGGCAATATAAAAAAAATTGCTCGACACAAAATAGAATTTTTTTTTACAAAAGTACTGATTTATTCAGACAAAAAAATACCCGCGACATGAGGCCCAACACATAAGCCCATATAAAAAAAACAAACTATTAAACATGAGACCAAAAAAATCAACCCAATATAAAAAAAATTGCTCGGCACAAAATAGAAATTTTTTTTACAAAAGTACTGATTTAATCAGATCAAAAAAATACCCGCGACATGAGGCCCAACACATAAGCCCATATAAAAAAAACTATTAAACATGAGGCCCAGCCACAACGCGCGGTCTATTTTGCTTGATTAAAAAACCAGAAAATAAAATTAAAAAAAAACCTAAAAAAAATAATTGTCGACACCAATTTAAAAAAAACCGCCAGCCGCGACAAATTTTAGTTGCTTTTGAAAATGGGCTACTTTTAGCCCATGTAACCCAGGTCAGATTGATGAGCCATGTAAATTGGAGATATTTACTTATATTCAAAACTCATTGAAACGACGACGTATTTGTCGTCTGTGCTACAGTGCATAGCCTCATTGGGCTCCCATTTTGGGCCGGCCCATTAATAAGAAAAAAAATTACAAAAGTATTGATTTATTCAGATAAAAAAATACCCGCGACATGTGGCCCAGCACATAAGCCCATATAAAAAAAACAAACTATTAAACATGAGACCGAAAAAAATAAACCCGCACAAATAAAAAATAGAAAAAAATAAAAATAAAATTTTAACGCAAAAATAAACCCGCACTATTAAACATGAAACCAAAAAAATAAACCCGCACAAAATACAATAAAAAAATGCAGTGCAATAACGCGTGATTCCCTTTTAAAGCACACGTAATCCCATAAAATTATATTACAAAGAAAAAACCCCGTATAGCCAAAAAAAGAAACCTTTAAACATGAGCCCAACATATAAGCCCATCTAAGAAAACAAACAAACTATTAAACATGAGGCCGAAAAAATAAACCCGCACAAAATAAAAAAATAAAAAATAATAATGCCCCGCAACAACGCGCAAAAAATTAGTACTCATTTATTCAGATAAAAAAATACCCGCGACATGAGGCCCAACACATAAACCAATATAAAAAAAACAAACTATTAAATATGACCGAAAAAATAAACCTGCACAAATAAAAAATAGAAAAAAATAAAAATAAAATTTTAACGCAAAAATAAACCCGCACTATTAAACATGAAACCAAAAAAATAAACCCGCACAAAATACAATAAAAAAATGCCGTGCAATAACGCGTGATTCTCATTTAAAGCACACGTAATCCCATAAAATTATATTACAAAGAAAAAACCCCGTATAGCCAAAAAAAGAAACCTTTAAACATGAGCCCAACATATAAGCCCATCTAAGAAAAAAAAACAAACTATTAAACATGAGGCCGAAAAAATAAACCCGCACAAAATAAAAAAATAAAAAATAATAATGCCCCGCAACAACGCGCGAAAAATTAGTACTCATTTATTCAGATAAAAAAATACCCGCGACATGAGCCAACACATAAACCAATATAAAAAAACAAACTATTAAATATGACCGAAAAAATAAACCTGCACAAATAAAAAATAGAAAAAAATAAAAATAAAATTTTAACGCAAAAATAAACCCGCACTATTAAACATGAGACCGAAAAAATAAATCCGCACAAAATACAATAAAAAAATGTCGTGCAGTAACGCGCGATTCTCATTTAAAGCACACGTAATCCAATAAAATTATATTACAAAAAAAAACTCCGTATAACCAAAAAAGAAACCTTTAAACATGAGTCAAACACATAAGCCCATATAAGAAAAAACAAACTATTAAAAATGAGGCTGAAAAAATAAACCCGCGCAAAATAAAAAAAAAAAAAAAAATAAACCCTCGCAACAACGCGACGCGTTAGTTACAACTTAACTACAAAGTTATAGTTTAATGGTAATAATTAGAATACCGACATGGATAATCAGAAAATGATCTACAGATTTCATCGGGGTATAATTATATATATATATACTATGTTTGGAATAAAACATTGTCGTTTTGGTAGCCGTGTTATAGTGCTACAGTAACCAGCCTATTGGGCTCCCATTTTGGGCCGGCTCATTTGACATTTTTTTTTGGTTTTTCTTTTGGTAGCTGTGCTACAGTGCCACAGTACCGGCCCATTGGACTCTCACTTTGGGCCGGCCCATTTGACTTTTTTTTTGTTTTTGTTTTTCTTTAACTAGGCAAATTTTTAAAAAAAGATTTTTTGCTCGGCACAAAATAAGAAACAAAATTACAAAAGTACTTAGTTATTCAGATCAAAAAATATTCGCGGCACGAGACCAAACACATAAGCCGATATAAAAAAAAATAAACTATTGCACAAAATAATTAAAAAATAAATAAATTTGCTCAGCACAAAATAAGAAATTTTTTTACAAAAGTATTGATTTATTCAGATAAAAAAATACCCACGACATGACGCCCAACACATAAGCCCATATAAAAAAAATTATTAAACATGACACCGGAAAAATAAAGCCGCACAAAATATTTAAAAAAAAACAAAATTTAACACCCCGCATCAACGCGCGCGCAATCATGCTTAACACATATTTACCCAATCTCATAAAATTATATTAAAATAAATCCAAATAGCAAAAAAAAAAACAACCTTTAAACACATAACCTTTAAAAAATTAGCATAACATACAAATTTAAAAAAAAACACCCACATCTATGATAAAAGAAACACCGCCCCGCAGCAACGCGCGGACAACTATGCTTGTTTACTATCAAACTTGAAAAACACTATCCATGCAGGGGTGGAGGTAGTAGGGGACAGGTGGGTGTTGGGCCTCTCCCAACCTGTTCAACTTAGGGGTGCTCACGGTCTGAAAATTAGACCAGACCGAACAAGACCTGACCAGAACCAACCTTGGCCAAAACACCAGACCGAAATGGTCCGGTCCGGGTCAGTCCGGTCCGGTTCGGTCTTCGGTCCGGTACAACAAGGCATAATTGCCGGGTTTTTTGTAAAACCGAACCGGACCGAAGACCGAAAATAAGAAAAAGGATTGACCGAGGACCGAACCGAAATAGGTTTGGTTCGGGCCGGTCAGGTCCACGGTCCGTTTTGCTCACCCCTAGTTCAACTACTTCAATATTTAAGTAAGCTAAAGCCTATTTTCATATACTTTGGTCAACGGGCCTCCTTTTTACTCGACTATAAATAAAGAAAAACTCGGTATAATTAAAACATGACTTTATAGATGCTCATTAACTATGTCATTATGAATTTATTTTCAATCTTATATGTTAGGCTGGACGGAGTGGAGGTGAGTTTGCCAAAACTCACCTCGGTGGCTTATGAAGTCGCGCGCGACTTCATAAGCCACCGAGGTGAGTTTTGACATGTTTTTGTGTCAATTCGGTGAGATACTCACCTAGTGTGGGTTTTAAAAATAGTGGGCCCCTCCCAAAATGTAACAGTTTTATATAAAAAAAAAAAATTTAAAAAAACCCCACTTTTTACTTATAAATACTCACTAATTCATCTATTTTTATACACAATTATTCCCACTTTTAAATTAATATGGCTTGTTTACTTTCACACACCGTCGATGAAATTCACGCTTTGGTTCAATTTGGTAATGACTAAAATACCGAATGTTATCATTACCTTTTGATGTTTCATTTTGGAATTTGGGGTGCACACTGATTCGGAATACGAAACAGATTAATAATCTATGTATTGTTTTTAATTGTGTTGTAATGTTTTTAATTTATGAATAAAAGTTTTTAATTTAGTTAACGTTTTTATTAATTTCGTACGTTTAAGTTTACGTAAATATTAATTTTTTTAGTTTATGAATAAAAGTATTTAAATAAAAAAAAGGGTGAGTAAGGTGAGTTTTAGTTGTAAAGTGGGTTCTTATTATGGTTGAAAGGTGAGTTGTATTTAGAGAGAGAAAACTAATGTGGCGCTGACGTGTCTTATGACCTATCTGG
>BQNB010004990.1:3409-36926 GCA_026074375.1 Tanacetum coccineum | reverse complement strand
AGATTCAAGAATCATGAAAGCTCAAGAATTAAAGACAAAGACTTCCGCACAAACTCTGATATACAAGATCTTCCTTCAAAGATATCAAGTCTATCAAGGGAGATTGTTAGCAAGCTTTCAAGATGATGCAAAGTATGAGCATGTTGCTCAAGACACAAGATCGCAAGGTGGCAAAGACGATCAAGACGGAAGGATAAAGATTTAAAGATCTTGGGCGAAAAGAAAAAGTCAAAAGATAATGACAAAGGCTAAAGATCAAAGATCACAAAGCATTGAGGAACAAGCCTACAACGTTGACAGAGACAAAGATCATAAGAGCTTAACGACAAAAGCAATCTCATTGATCTCATGAAGGAGTGTCACAATGAACTCACTTCGGGGGAGATAGCTGCGGGCAACGGGCCTGTTGAAGGTGTGGTGGACTGGGTCGGCATGTAACAGGAGGAAGGTAACTGCTGGTTGGGCTAATCATAAGTAGATGGATAGTGGCCTTGGGAGGTAGGCTGCGGTGAGAAGCCAGGTGGATGTAACAACCTAACAGTTAGGGTAACCAAGGAGGCATGCGGTGGGCCAGCAAGTTAGGTTGGACGACGGTTGTAGCCTACAATAGTATTATTATTATGGCTCATTAGATTAGTACAGTGAACACCTAAATTTCCCAATTGGTTTAACAGTTTATTTAGGAGCTCATTTATGGTATTGGTAGTATCATTAGCTCCACGACCCCGTGTGTTAGAACCATTAGTATTGCTAACCGTACGAGCATTAACATCATGAACATATCGACATGACTCACCAAAACAACAAGTACCTTTAGCAAAATTAAAACAAGGTTTCCAAGACTTAACTTGAGGCATAGTAGGAGTTGTAACATCGAGACTGATCATTGTGACAGTAGGAAGTAGTCGACTGTTTAGGGTTATATGAAGGAATGCTTATATGAAAACAAAAGTAGTCAACTGGTAATAGTCGACTAAGTGTTATATGTTGGTTGTGGGATGCAGTAGTGTTAGCCTCAATTTATTGAGTCGAACAAGGAAGTTCGGTCACTTTACGATGGAGCTTCGGTTTTTAATTAGTTAATGTTGTAATAGAATAATATCGGGAATCGGGCTCGATAGTTAATCTAATATTGTATATGTTTCGGGTTTAATCCCAAGCAAAACTCGAGCTCGGGTCCTAGTTAAATATCTCGCGCGTCACTTTTACGTGTCGAGGTATATAAGGAACTTTTCCATTTGGAAAAGTTAGTTGTTCAAAATATCTAATAATATCTTTTTCTCTTTACTCTCTCCTCTTTCTCTCTCTAAACAACCCACCTCCTCATTTCTAGTCCGATTTCGTGATCGATTGTATGAAGTAAAGTGTTAACGGGATCCTACAATTGGCATCAGAGCTACGTGTGGATTCGTGTGGTTAAACAAGATCAAATTCGTGGGTCAAAAATAAGTCAATAGAAAAAAATCAAACCCGAATTTTTGTATTTAGATGTGTGAATGTTTATGTTATTAAGCAAGATCTAGGCATAAGATAGCTAATTGTACAAGAGAAATCAAGTTAAAAGGTCAAAAAGGGTGATTATAAGGCGATTTTTGGTGAAAAAAATCGTATATTTCGTCGTTGCGTTTTGACAAACTGGCAAAATTTATGTTGCGTTTTGATTTTCTTCTTGTTGCGTTTTGATGTTCTTCATGTTGCGTTTTGATTTTCTTCATGTTGCGTTTTGAAGACATATATTGCGTTTTGACTAAGGAATACTTTGACCAATTTTTTATTTCATTGCGTTTTGACAAAATTTCATTGCGTTTTGACCATTGCGTTTTGACCATTGCGTTTTGAGCATTGCGTTTTGACCAAATCTCAACCACTGCGTTTTGATAAAGTTCATTGCGTTTTGACCATTGCGTTTTGACCATTGCGTTTTGAGCATTGCGTTTTGACCAAATCTCAACCACTGCGTTTTGATAAAGTTCATTGCGTTTGTGACACAAAAGGCATTGCGTTGGTTCTAGAAATCTTGCGTGAAGAAAAGGGTTTCAGTAAAACAGCCATAACTTTTGATCCGTAACTCCGTTTCAGGCCCGTGACCTCTCAAATCGAAGAGAAAAACGTGACGGATCACGCTGTAACCAACCTTTAGCTGGTTAAGGATTTCTTAAGGCCCAAAAAGCTCGTTTACTATGATTTATTGACATTTTTCAGTTTTTTGGAATTTGTGTTAGACTTGTTTTTGTTCTAGCTCACGGCCCATCTGTATTTTTAGGCCCGTTTCAGTTTGGTGAGCCTATTTAAACAAACAGCTTTAACCCTAGCCAGAAAATTATCTGTTTTTAGACAATTAAATCATTGGCCGCTGATTCCGAATCAAATCATTCACGGTTTTCTATTGATTTTGTAAAATCCCGTTAAATTTTTATCGGTTCTAATCATAGACTTGTAAAATCCCGTGAACGTCTATTGTATTCAAAACCACAACATCAATCACATCATATCCACTTAAGATCCAACAAATCTTTTACACTTCATAATTCACGATAAAATGGGAACAAAGGTTACTTCATCTTCGGGTTCAGTTTTAGAGGAACCAGAGATACAGAAACTGCAGATGCAAGCAAAGAATTTAAAAGAAAACTCCTTGAACAAATTGAATGCACTCAAGACAACAATTCAACATCTCTCGAGCTCTAACCACTCAATGTACTACGAGTTTAGAGAAGCTTTTCACCGACTCTTTGATGCGAATGAAGGACTTTTCAGGTCTGTGCTATCTCGAAACATGCAGAATTTGGAAATGCAATTCAGCAATGAAACACTTCACGAGAAGGATTCCAATTCTGAATTGCGTGCGATCAAAGGGCAGTTTGAACATTTCATACATTCAAAGATGTTCGAGCTTTCCAAGTATAATACAAATGCTCGGGAAATATTACAAGATTTCAATGCATACACTACCATGGAAGCTCAAACCTTCAAGGAAACAATAATTCAAAACATGGACTCCATTGAGCAATGTATAATAGAAAGAGCAAGTCATGAGCAAGAGCTTAAGATGACGTTGAAAAGGTTGAGTGAAAGACAGTTGCAGATTCAACAGTGCAAGGTTCAAGAGGTTCAATCATCGGTTACAAGTTCAGGAGATGAAACAAGCAGTGGGATTGTATCAGATGAAGAGATTGAAAAGAAGGAATTGGAAGCACATTACGGTTTCATGGCAAAGATTCAGGAAGTCTTACCTGCAGAATCAAGTTCTACTGATACGCCATTGGAACAGGTACAAAACCATGATGAAAATGATGTGTTTGCCAATGTGAGACGACATTCTGAGCAACCTGAATCCATTAACGACACATATGTTTTGGAGAAGGATGATAGCAATGTCATTCCTGATTCATCAAATATATGTACTAATGAGGATAATAGGTTGACCAAATGCTGCGCTGTGCTGCTGAGCGTGTACGCTTGTTAATTTAATTGCAAAATTTAACTCTTGGTTATGAGGAAAACAAACATTTTAAAGCAATTAAAGAAGCAAACGTATCATTAAACTCAGAATTGGAAAAAGTTGCAAAACTAACCTTGATGAGATAGTGGGTTAGGGGAGGCTACTAGCAGTCGAGATAGTTTCTGATTGCACTCATATCAAACAAGACTGAGCTTGAGAAGTAAAAAAAACACAACAAAAAAAAAAAAAACAAAGGCCTTAATGACTTACGACTGATCATAAAATTACTTCAAAACAAGTTAAATGATACCGTCACCCTTCTTTTATTTTTTTCGGACTTTAGCTGTAAAGACATTGACATACACGAGGGTTTAAAAACTAAAAACCTATGAATTTCACGTTGTCAATCGGAAACACGTGAGCTAGTCAAAAGGGAGGCTGTTAAATAGGTCACCAATTTGAAGGTCAACTCAAAGAGAAAAGTAAGGTCATTTCGGATTTAAAGGTTAAGTGAAGAAGGGAGATATTGACAAAATGATTGAAATGGACAACTAAATTAAGTTTTGACTGGAATCTCGTTATAACGCAATCAGTCTATCAGGTCCATTTACTATGTTAGCGCACCCAAATGCGCAACATATAATGGTAGATCAACCTTTGCTAATCCTAAGTACCTTAAGATAGCTCAATCTGAAAAGCCTCATTTGTATGAGATCCCATATGATACTTCTGATCTTGCAAATAGATTTTGCCCCAATGGGGAAGAGACAGTGACTCTTGAAAGGAAAGAGTTGATCAAAATTGGATAAAGACAAGTGAATCATAGATTACCACATATCAAAAACAGTCTTTTGAAACTTTCAAACCACCATCCAAAACCTATCTTGATCAGTTGGAACGCGCTAAAGAAGTTAGGAAGACAATGTGGAGAAAAACATTTGTTAGGACAAAGCCAAACATTGCTAAAAACCTGGCCTTTCTACCCATTTCTAAATCCATTAGTAAAAGTAGACAACTTTATAACGAAATGACAAACAACTTCAATCATTTTAGAACAATTTGTCAACAAGCTTGGTCTAATATACTTATAGTGCATTTCCTAACCAATGCTAAGACTATGAGTTTTGATCAAAACCCTTATTATTCGCTCTTTCAGACAAAACTATACTAGACAGTCATTGTTTTGTTCATGAACTAAAAAAGGAAATGAATGACGATTTGGAGTACGTTAAATCCCTTGAAAAAGAGGTTGACGAACTTGAATCTGAAAAGGCTGATTTTTCAAACATTTATGATCTACTTCTCGAAGAGTGTGTGTCTAAAGATGTTACATGTTCGTATTTGCATTCTCTGTCTGATTTAAATGCTAATACTGAATTACAATGCTTGTGATCTGCTAAAGTCAAAGAATGTGAATGTCTTGCACAAAAGCTTTCGAAACAAACTGAATCTGTTAACAAAGAAGTTCATAATAATTTGTTAAAAAGTTTTTCTAAACTTGAAAAACACTCGATTTCCCTTGAACTTGCTTTACAACAATGTAAAGAACAAATGAAAAACAACTCAGTTTGCAAAGAAAATGGATCTAATGTATTTCGAAAAGAACGTGAACAATATCATGAAATACAAGATTGCAAGCTCATGCAAGACAAGAACATAGCCATAAGTGAGTTAAAGAAACTCATCGAGAACTGCAAGGGAAAGTCTGTGGAAACCCAGTTTAATAAACCATCTGTTGTTCGACAACCAAATGCTCATCGAATTCCAAAACCATCAGTTTTAGGAAAACCGACTCCTTTTTCAAATTCTCCTGAAATGAGAAGTTTTCAAACGAAACAGTCGGTTAATAAAACTAATGTGTCGGATGGTTTGTTTAAACAAGTCACTCAACAGAATTTGCCTCAGATTAGAAAACAAGCAGTTCGAAACACCAATGTGATTGCACCTGGCCCCTCTAGGAATTGCCCAAAGCATGTGTCACATCAGTCACCAAGGGAAAAAGTAGGCTCAAAGCACATGGTTCATAATACTACCTAGAGAAAGCTAAGGAAACAGTGCACAACTTCAGAACGACATAAGCGAAGTGAATGGAAACTAGTATGATTAATCCTGCTAGATTACCAACATGTAAATGGTTGCAAACCAAAACCTAGGAATTGGCAAGCATCAATGAGTAGTCGGGTTTCAAACAAGATGTTCACTTAGGAGAACATAGGAAAACAAAAGCCTTTCTTGAAGTTCAATGACTTGCAATGTCCTACATGCAAAAAGTGGACTTTACAGTGCAATCATGGATGAATGGTTTGAATACCTCTAAGTTTAAATCTCGTGCCTCTGCACAGATATAGGATGCAAATCTCATAAGACAACAAAGAGATATATGCCCGTAGAAAAGTCAAGTGCATCTAAGAAACCAGAAGGACAGATCTCATAGGGACATAGGTTTCAACAAAAAGACTACAATGTCCTGAGAAAACAATGAATCCTAGATCTTGTCTGTAGTGGAAACCAAGTGGTAGAATTCTAAAGACTGTTTGTCTTAGGTGGTTCCAACTGGGAGAAAGCTACTCCAACTTTGCACGGGCAAGGTTGAAAATGAAACCACCATGGTTCAAAATGTAGATATCCCTCAATTCATGCATGCAAACACAAACCTGGGTTTAAGTGCAGGTGTTTCAATGGTCAAAATGCAACAAAGAATTGCCATTAACTGACGATGCATATACAATGAAAAGCAAGAAAATCTTAGATTGTGGTTGCTGAAAATTTCAGATGATGTTGATCATTACAGTTCAGACTTGCTCCTAAGAACAAAATGGTGTTCTGTGAAAATAACACTTCAGGCCCCGTTCCTCAATGTTCAAAAGACGTTTGATCGCAGTAGATCAAGCCTCGGTCTTCATGGAGATGACGTCGTTCACATCAGTTCAGGCCTCGTTCTTCATCAAATGACTTCTGATCATAACCGTTCAGAACTCAGAATTCAAGACCACAGCAATGAACAGTCAAGTTTAAAGCTGGTTCTAAAATGTTGTTCCTACAGCAGAGAAGACAGATTTGTCACAACAAGGGTTAGAATTTCTCTTCAGTCCTTTACTTGAAGAATATTACAATCCAACACACGGTCTTGCTGAGGAAAACAACAATGATCAAGCATCGAATGCATCATTTCAAGAAGCTGAATTTATCAATCCTTTTTGTACACGGGTACAAGAAATTGGTGAGTCTTCCTCACACAACATGTAATACGACATGTGCATTCTTTCAACACAAAGTCATGATTACCGATGGACCAGAAGTCATCCATTAGAACAATTGTGGAAATCCATCCATGCCAGTTCAAACAAGACGACAGCTTGCCACAGATCCTGAAATGTGTATGTTCGCGCTCACGGTGAGTATTGTTGAACCGAAGAACATTAAGGAGGCAATGGCTGATTCTGCATGGATAGAAGCAATGCAGGTTGAACTTCATCAGTTCGGACAGGGTCTAAAAGTCTGGGAATCTAGTGACAAACATTTGGCAAGATGATTTATAAAGCTAAAGTGGTTATGGTAAGAAACAAGAAGGATGAAGATCAGAACTGTAATTGTAACAAAGCACGACCTTTTGCTAAAAGGTTAAGCTCACAGAAGAGGGTATTGATGTTCGAAGGAATCATATGCTCAGTTGCTCGCTTAGAAAGCAGTTCGGATTTTTGTTGCCCACGCCACGCACACAAGTCTTTTCCAATCTATCAGATGACGTGAAAAAACAGCATTTCGTAATGGTCACTGAGAAGAGGTTTCGATGCTCAGCCGAAAAGTGTTCGTTAATCCAGATCATCAGGAAAAAGTCTTCCTTTCTAAGGAAAAGCTTTGTATGGATTAAAGCAGCTCCGAGAAGCTGGTCGATGAACTATCAAACTTCCTGATGTCCAAAAGGCTTTCTCTAAAGGTACAATGACCCAATTTATTCAGATAAAAATACGGGGGAGGATATTCTACTAGTGCAGATTTACAGTTGATGCCATAATTTTTGGATTGACAAATCCTAATATCAAACGATTTGAAAAATTAATGCACAGAAGATTGGAAAATGTCCTTATGAGGAAGATGAAATTCTTTTTTTTTTTTTCTTTTTAGGACTTCAGATCCACCAGTCTCCAAAGGGTATTTTTATCAATCAGGCCAAGTACGCTTTAGAGATTCTGAAAAAGCATAATATGGACAACTGTCACTCCATTGGTACACCATTGGCTACAAAACCCAAACTAGATGAGATATTTGCGAGGGAACCGTGTAGACAATTGCTATTATCGTAGTAAAATTGGGTCACTCATGTACTTGACATCTAGTAGACCAGACTTAGTGCAAGCAGTATGCTATTGTGCACGTTATCAAGCCTACGACCCAACTCAAAAGCACCTTAAGGAGGTTTAAGAATCTTTAAAATACCTAAAAGGGTACCATTAAATGAGACTCTGGTATCCAAAGGATTCTGGTTTTGAATAACAGCATTTTCGACGATGATCATGCTGGATGCCTTAATACTCAGAAAAGCACTTCTGGAGGGGATTAAGTTCTCTGGTGAGAAACTTGTTACTGGATGTCAAGAAACGAAAAACTGCACTGCAATGTCTTCAGCAGAGGCAGGTACGTGGCATTATCTGAAGTTGTGCTCAAGATAAGTGGTGATGACACAGCTTCAAGATTATGGCTTCAACTACAACAAAATACCGTTGTATGCGCTCTCAGTCAGGACATAGCAATATCATGCAAACCCCGTATCCAACATTCAGGACCAAAGACATACATACTCGGTATCATTTCATATAGGACAGGTTTGAAAATAGTATAATTGAATTTATTTTGTCAGAATTGAATACCAATTAGCTGACATTGGTTTAACGAAAAGCCCTTCTGAGGGAATCGGTTTAAGTCTCTTGTCAGAAGGGGATTGGTATGATATGTTTGACTCAGCGGAATGGAGGTTCTGACAAATGTGTCTAGCTTGATATCTTCATCACATCACCATGTACATATTTTTGAGAAAGCATAAATACAACTTCAAAAAGAAAATACAAACTCAGAAAAATCAGGAAATTTTTTTTTATTTTTTGTAAGAAAATTTCCAAAAGATTCTTCTCGACATGTCTTCTTGGATTCGATAACATTTACTGTGCTTGAAATGTCGTTTAACATTGACACGGGTGTTATTGGGTAAATGAAGTCTCGAGCTGAGAGTAGCGAGAGTTGCAAATTGTTTCAAAAAGGTCATTTCTAATTTTTATTAATGGCTTATGTGCATATATCAGTACATAACCCGGACTTCAATAAAAGGGAAGGTTTATAACTTATCTTCACAACGGAGGAGAAAATTAACCGTTTCTCGTCTTGGGCTGTTCTTACAAGACATTCAATGTTTTAGCTCTGAACAAGGAAGTTTGTACGCTTCAGTGCGCTTACCTTAGCGTTAGAAGAGAGACCTCTACACAATTTGGTTTTCAAAAAGTTGAACACAATTTTCAAGAATTCCATCGATGATACTTCATATTCTTTCAAATTGTTGTTCAACACTCCATCTCTCACAGTGTTTTCAAAAGATCAACAATTTCTCAAATTGGTCATATTTTTGAGGGGTGTTTTCGAAAAACAAAGGTTTTAATGTTCTTGGATACAATCAACAAACGCAATTTTTATGTATCAAAACATTAATTCAAAATGTTCCAAACCATTATGCTGACCATAGTTTCTCCCACGAATTTTCAAGACTTATTTAATCACAAGGTATTTCAAAAACTAAGTGTTTATTATTTAAAATAAGGGGAGAAAATGTAATTAAAATATGATCTATTCGACTCAATGTGCTAAAGAAAAGGTTTTATGGTTTGATCTAATACCCAACATCTTAATTTCGCGACGATTCTGAAGTCATAAGGTGGTTAGGTTAGGAATCAATCCTTATGATCACAAACCAGAACGGAGGATTCTACCAAGGATAATCCAAAGTTAGAAATAGCAGTCCTTAGGTATGATTGGAGATGAATGTATATGGGAATAATGCCGACTAAGATTGAGTTAACACTGGAACAATCACAACAAAGTGTTAGTAATGACGTCTTGGTAAGCATTGAAGGCGTTGAAGAATGAAAAAGAAATGTATGGATAAAGGGTCTAAAGAAAGAAGCCCTCCACACAACTTAAGGCAGTAAACGGGTTCAATACATATGCTGTCAGAATCACACGTTGATTGCTGACATTGAAAATGGATCATGGACACAGTGATTGCAATGCCAAACCCCTTCCCAGCCATCGGGTGTCTCTTCAACAGAAACTTGTCTCATTGTCACGGAGATACACACGGGTTATCTATTTGACATCTCACTCGAGATTGTGATATTGAAAAGGTGGCAATATGCTCCAGCCTCGAGTACTTAAAACCTAAATGCCATAATAGAGTTAGAGCCAAGGAGATCAATCAAATCTCTGTTAGGACACATTCAATTTTCAAACACTGGTGAATCAAAATTTTTCATCAAGTTCACAAGCTGTTATCAAGAGTCCTACGCAATATCATTGTGATATTTGCCAGAACATCCGAGTGATACTAATGTATTCACAATGAAGATGGAAATCCTGCTTGAGCCAGCATCAAACAAGCTCTTGGTAGGTGACTTGCGAGATTCTATATGAATCAAACTTGTGACAACTGGATATCGATTTGGTCCAGTAAATGAATTGACGGTTGATGAATTTTGATAAAAACATGACACTCTCGATGTGTTACAAAAACTCTTTAACAAGTGACACGTCGATTGATTTTCAAATCAATTTTCTCGTTTATCACTAACGTAAACCTGCAGGTCAAACGGTGGTAACGGCAACCTCAATCCCATTCAAATGCTCAATCTACGAAGACATACTATCTAGAAAGCTCAAGATTTAAAGACAAAGACTTCCGCAAACTCTGATTTGAAGCTTTCAAGATAATGCAAAAGTATGAGCATGTTGGTCAAAAACAAAAGATCGCAAGATGGCAAAGACGATAAAGACAATGACAAAGGCTCAAAGTCAAGATCACAAAGCATGAAGGAACAAGCCTACAACAAATAACAAAGACAAAGACCAAGAACACTCGAGCTTAAATGACAAAAGCAATCTCACTGATCTCATGAAGGAGTGTCATCAATGAACTCACTTCGGGGGAGATTGTTAGCCTCAATTTTATTGAGTCAATAAAGGAAGCTCGTTCCCGTGTTCAAGACCTCACTTCGGGGGAGATTGTTAGCCTCAATTTATTGAGTCGAACAAGGAAGTTTGGTCACTCTACGATGGAGCTTCGGTCTTTAATTAGTTAATGTTGTAATAGGATAATATCGGGAATCGGGCTCGATAGATAATCTAATATTGTATATGTTTTGGGTTTAATCCCAAGCAAAACCCAAGCCCGGGTCCTAGTTAAATATCCCGCGCGTCACTTTTCGTGTCGGTGGTTATTAAGGAACTTTTCCACTTGGAAAAGTTAGTTGTGTTCAGTTGTTCAAAATATCTAAAAATATCTATTCTGAAGTCTCTCTCATTTCTCGCTCCTCTTTCTCTCTCTAGAACAACCTTCTCTTTCTCATTTCTAGTTCCAATTTCGTGTTTGATTCTATGAAGTGAAGTGATAACGGGATCCTACAGATTAGCAATTGGTTTGGGTTAAAACGGATTAGAATTGAAGAAATGAGGTCACGGGTTTGATTAGGGCACGTTTAGGGTTTTCTTTGACTTTCTTGGTTTATATTTTGCATAATCTTGATTAGGATGATGTAATACAGATCCTTGAGACTTGTATTAAACGTATTATCAATGAAGTTTGGTCGTTGGTTTAAGGTAAAATAGGTTGAAATTGACGAAAATAAGTCGTGGCTAGGAATTAGGGTTCATATAAGGCTTTAGGGTTTTCTAGCTTTGTACATTCTCGGACTATTATTGAAGAAAGGATGGTTAATGATAGATAAAGGTTTGTAAAACTCATTTTATGGGTTTTACAAGACTCTTCGGTTCTTAATTAAGAATGAGCATGGTCTGAAATGAGGTAACGGGTCAAAATTATAATTTAAGGGTTATTTAGGGTTTTCTAGATTCGTTTCTTGGATTACTAAGGTAGAATGATGAAATGATGATGAATATGATTGATAATGTTGTAATTTATGTTATTACAACTTATTTAAGTATTGGTTTAGGTTTACAATGGATAAAAATCAAGAAAAGAAGGGTCATGGTTTAGAAACTAGCTCAGTTTTAGGGTTTAGGGTTTTGAATTAGGGTTTTGAATGCAAAGAGGTATGAAAGCTTATGAATTGAACAATTAGGGTTTACACCTTGTATATTGAGTGTATTATCTTGCACACAAGTGATGGTGAAGAGATTAGAATGAAAACGAAGGTAAAACGTCTATTTTAGAGATCATGCTTAATGACTTGTACATTGAGCTTTTAGAGATTTGTACTTTGAGTTGAAGGGATTTTATATCTCAAATGGATGTTATTATGCTGGTCCATATGCTTTAGTAGCTTGTGCATTCACTTTAGGGGTTAACCCTTCCATGAGATTAGGCTTTAGGGCATCCGATAATGGTTTAAAGCCCGTCTTGATATAATATTGCCAATGGCATATTATATGAGTAATGTACTTTGTAATAATGATATTATGATATTGACTTGATATGTTATGATGTTTGCTTGATATATATGATAATAGGATTGCCATATGTAGGTTGCCCGAGCCTGCCAACTTTAGTTATGCATGATATATTGCATATTAAGATATTGGCAAAGTAATGTAATGTAATAAAGCAAAAAATTTCCCTGAAAAAGGTGAGTTCATATATAATTGATAGATTGTACATCATCTAACTTAATAGATGGATATTTACATTTATGAAAATTGTGGGTTGTTATATAATTGGTTTTGAAATTTCTTACTAAATATTTTAAATTGATCGAAGGCTTCGATTTTGTCCTTAAGGAATCTAGTTCAGGTATACCTAGAGTAGTCATCTACTATGTCTAAGGTGTAGCAGTTTCCTTCGTAACTCCGTACGGAAGATAGACCGAATAGATCCAAATGAAGGAGTTCTAAGCGTCTAGCCGTTGAGACTATATTCTTAGCCTTAAGACTAGCGTGAGCTTGCTTTCTAATTTTGCAAGCATCACAGAATTGTTGATCAAACTTAATCTTAGGTAAGTATCTAACTAATTCCTTAGATGCTTAAGATTTGAATGAGACACATCTTTTGCATGACTAAACTCCTATGCCACAACGGAGGAACTTTTCATCAATCGTTTGCAGACAAATTTGATCTTTGGGCTTATTTTCCTAATTTCATCACAATAAGCCTTTCTTCCTAATACCTCTACCTATGACCGTTTCCATCTTTGTGATTTCACTATCATGTTCAGAGAAAAATTAACTCCTACACTTATTATCAAATATTTTCCTATTACTTAACAAGTTTAAATCTTAAATTATCTACTTGTTCTAAGTATCTATTTGAGAGAGTCAATCGAGATCGTCCTTTGCAATGATGTTACCTCAAAGATTGTACCAAAAATAACATTACTTTGTTGTGTTTGCCTTGTAGCTTGGATAGGCTTTCGGTTACCGATCATGTGTTTAGCGCAATCCACTATCCTTTTATCTACTCATGGGTTCCAGTCGATCCAATGAAAATCTATTTATATAAGGTAACACCATCAAACATTTGTTTGGTCCTCAAAATCTCATGGGTCAAAGTCGTAGTGGCTTACATTCCCTTTTGCATTTGATTTGCAATTGGTTGGAGCTGTGGAAATGGAAGAATATTTTCCCTGGCATGTAATTTGTGATTGGAAGTTGTTCTCATGTTATGGGGAAAAACTCACACGTTGATTTTGTCGAAAAATTTTCTTTTTGGTTGTAGTGTTTTAGGACGATAATAATTATTTGTGACTCTTCTAGGTGGTGGAGTTTTTGATCTAACATTAGGTTTTGAAAATCTAACTTCGGGTTTTGATAATGGCTTATAAAATTGTGAATTTTGACTTTGTTTACAATTATGTGTTTTGGTCTAGGACTCAAAATAGATTTTTGAAAAGACACAGTTTTCTTAGATCCAGGTGTTGCTGGTGGCGGTCCCATAATTATTTTGGGGGCCGCCTGGTCACTTAGGGGGCCGCCCATATTTATGGGACCTCCATCAGAGGACACTTTTTTTTGAGCTTTAACAAATTTTATTTCCTTAGTTTCACTAGATTATGCTTCAAATGAATTAAACCCTAAACCTAGTTTATCACTGGAGGGTTTTTGACTACTCAACATTTCATTTAAGCAATGAGTACTCTTTTCAAATTTATTTAATCTAGTGATTCTTCTTTGAGTTTTTCATTCTCAATTTTAAGTGCATGACACTTCTTCTTCCTTCATCTTCATAATTTATAGCACACTGGCTATTTATTTATATTTTTTATTTTTTCTCTTTTTTTCATACAACCAAACTCCTCTGTCACCCCCACACTTTGGATGAGCATACACCACAAAATACAAAGTGTGGTCAACAAGTAATCAACAAAAACATGCCATTCATTCCTAGTACCTAGAAATCCATAGAATTAACTAAGGGTTAGGCTAAGGTTAAAGGTGTATGATATATTCTTTATATATTTTTCTGAATTGTTGAACTGAACGGGATGGCTCAATGGGTGTACTAATTATATCTAGCACTAAGAGTGAGTGCTAACAAATGGGTCCATAAGGTGGTTAACTAACCGATGTGTCTAGCTAAAATCATTTGATGTAAACGGATAGCCATTTGGTGTAAACCTTAATTTGACTTTATCAATTAAATTTACCATAATCATACGAGTATGATCTCATTGCGGAAACATAATGCATAACAAGCACAAGTTCTAGAATCGAGTCAATTACCGGCACACTCATAGCAAAGAGATAGAATCCAGCATACAAATGCTTATCATATGAAATAGGCTTCAATTCCTCACATATTTAAGTAACGACTATAAATGTGATAGTAAATGTTATCGATCCTTAAACGGATTGCTCAAACAATCAGGATATGTCACAAATTCAAATAGCCTTTTATTTGTTGGAATGATTTAGTTGTTTTTAATATATATATTTTACGTGTGAAAACAACTAAATCTTCGAGGGCGACACATAATAGACCATCATCCCAGAGCTATTAAGACTAGCATAATAGTATTAAATCTAGCAAAACACTATCTATAGATTCGTCTTCGGAAATGACGAATTGTTCATATTGTTGAACCAAAAGGTCGATCTTATTATCTTTGACTTGGCTATTACCTTGATGGGTGATTAACAAAGTTTTCCAAATTTCTTTTGCCGTGTTACATATGAAAATTCTTTCATATTCTTTTCTTGGCAAAGCATTGTAAATAACCATTTTGGCTTCATTAGTTTTTGCAAGTCTCTTTAGGAGATCATCGGTTTGTTTTTCAAAAAGGATAACCTCATCTAATTTGGTTTCCGGATTTTGTACAATAGGTTGAAAATCACCATTGGTAATAACATGCCAAAGATCTAGATCTTTTGATTTAACATATGTCTCGAATCTATTTTTCCAATAAATAAAACTATCACTTTCAAAAAGTGGTGGTCTTTGCATGGATTGCCCTTCTAGATATTTGTCGAAATCCATAGATCGATCCAAGCTTTAAAATACAGTATATTTTAAAAATCTTGAGTGACCTTGGCTCCTGATACCAATTGTAGGAAACTAGAAGGGGGGTTGAATAGTTTACCGGTTAATTATCCGTTTTAAAACTTTGCTTATAAAATGGTTTGATTCGAGTTGTATGTCAATCAATCAACAATATGAATCACAAGTAAACTATCTAATGTAATGAACTAAATAAACAATAACAATATAAAGAGATAAGGAAAGAAACGATCAAACCAAGACACCAAGATTTATAGTGGTTCGGCTACGAAGCACCTCTTCGCCCTACTCTACTCCCCGAGTACTCCACTCGAGATTTCACTATGTCAACAAGCTCCCTTTAGGCGGAGAAAACCGTTTACACGTCGCTTACTTTCTTTTCCGACACTAAGCTAGATGTCGAGTCCTAATCTTAGCTAGAACCAATCTAAGACTTCACTAAGTCTTTATACACTCACAAGATATATACTCTTGGATTGACACACAATCCAATTTACACAAATACACAATTTACACTATTGGATCTACACACAATCCAATTTACACAACACCACAAAGAAAATATAATGAAGATTTGTGATCTTGAGGAGGAGGAAAGAGATCACTTGATAACAATTCGTTTCTAGATGAATACGATTGTTCTTCTCTTGCACTTGATTAGAAGAAGGGAGGAAGAAGGAATTAATCACTTGAAACAAGATCAAGATATGTTAGTGATCAAGATATGTGTTTTAGAAAGAAAGAAAGAAGAGAGAAAAGTAGATCTGAGAAAATTCGTGGCAAGAGGTTTTGTTTTTCAGATGGGATGGCCCAGTATTTATAGAAGACAAAAATAGTCGTTACTCTATTGGCGGTTCTGGTGGTCCCTAATATGTTAGGGGGCCGCCAGGCCTATAAGGGGGCCGCCCATAGAGTACGCTCCTCTTTTTGTCTTTTAGTGAGGAAGGTGTTATCTGTTTTGGAACCTTCTATTTTGGGGGGAAAATCTTATTTCAAATTTATTGTTTTAATAAAAAATTTCTTTTATGAATAAATAATTTGTGTATATATTTTTATAAATACACTTTTGTAGAAATGTAAGGTTTAAGAAAAATATTTTCTGGATCACTAATCATGTTTAATGATTTGTTTATCCATACCTTAAGTGATTAATATTAGAAATAGAATTTTACGATTAGTAATTTATAAACGTTTAATTTTATCGTAAACATTTTTACATTTTGTTATTAACAAAACATCGAAAGGTCGAAAAATATAAATAATGTTTTTAGACATTATTTGTATTAACAAAACACATTTCCATCACTATGAAGGTATTTAAACTTCATCAATTCCTTCAAGGTTTCATCAAAATTATAAACATAGAACATACTCCAATCGGCCACTCTTGGCGTTCTAATTTCCTTTAATTGTAATTAAAAAAACCTTTAATAATACGCATGCCTCTTCATAGATGGTAACTCTCGCCACTTCAAATTAGAATTCTTAACTTGTTCAATTGATATTCAATAGTACCTCTTCTATTTTGCTTCTCGTAATTTGCTAAAAGCGGGTTCGGGTGTGAAGTTTGCGTAGCTTTCTGTAAAAATAACAAATATAAGCATAAACAAGCATTTATGAATAAACAAGACCTAACTCAAAAGTCCTTAGCATGTCGGTATGAAACTAAGAAAGGAAACGGGGTCAGCAGTAGCCAGCCGCCCGACACAGCCTCCCAGCCGTCCGGCTGGTGCCTCGTCATCCCCACAGCCGCTCAGCTGCTTAACCAGCCGTTTAGCTGGCTGTTTCTGCCGAGTCGGTTTGACTTGAGGCTTATTTTCAGGTATTTTCCACACTTCCTAATTATTACCAACTCTTTTTAAGGCTCTATGGGCACTTCCAATTGTCCTTAAACTACTCGCAAACGCAACTAACTTCAATAGTTCATTTCGCTTAATTCGCTAAATTTTTCCAAACTTCCAACTAACCAAAATCAAATGTGTGATCCATACAATCAACCTAGCATCTCCTAGACACTAAAAATCAATCATATATCACTATAAAATCTATAACTTTGAATCAAACGAATCAAAAATTCATCCCAATAATTTTTAGATTTTTAAATAGCCACCATTCGATCCACACTTAACCAATCACTCTAATTCTTTTTGCAATCTCATCTCCTATCATATACCCACTTAATCCTAAAACGAATTGGTCTAATTCGAAACGAATCAAAATCCCCTAATTTTCGACATAGTATCAAGAAGACAAATTAAACACATGATTGATTCGAATTAATGTAATCACTTACCCTTTTTGGAGCCATTAATGATCTTCAAACGCGATCCTTACTTGCAATTAGATCAAATTACACGAATTTGATGATACCAAGAGAGTATTGTGTGTTTTTTTTTGAATTTTTGAGTTTTATAACAAAATCTAGCAGGGTGGCTCATTTTCTAGCTGGATAGGCTAAGAAATGGTGCATCTGCACTTCATTATTTTTCGTCCCGACTTATTGGTCAACCCCCGTGATTATTTTTGGGTGAAAACATCCCGAGTTTGATCATTCGTTCCTAATTTTTAAATCATCACACACTTCACAACATGCTTTATTGATAATATCAAAAACTAAAACTAATAGAAAAATTAAAATAAACCTCAAACTTAAATTAACCAAACCAAATCATTACGAAATTACCAAACATGTCTAAACCAATAACCGTAAACATAACCAAATATCCCAAAATAATAAATTGTTTTTAAAATAGGATGCATAAATTAAAAGGAGACAAACATCCCTAGCACATGAATTCTGCCTTTATTCTTCAATCTTCATGCTTTACTTGTGTTTGGATTTATGAGCCCTTAGTCAAGGAAATGGTCAAACTTGAGAATGTCCTCCGAAGTAAACTTTTTGGAGAGCTTCCTCTTGTTTTCCTTCGTCTTGAATCCTCTAGTGAACTTTCGTTCACTTGGTGTGATCACCTTGAACTTGGCGTGCCATGCTCCGTCACCTTCAATCTTCTTATACATTCCATAGCATTTATTGCCCCAATCGGTATTTTTCAATTGAACCGGGAGTAAACCTAAAGAGTCAACAAGCTTTTTGAAAACAATTATATTTTTAAAAGGATTGAAATAGGCTTCCTTTGCTAAGGCTCTCTCCATCTCGTCTTTAATATCCAAAAATGATGGTGCAACGGGACCGTACTTAGGATTGCCATCTTCATCACGTCCAACTTTGAAACAACTAAGCCAATCATCTTCTTCATCAATCTTAAAGTTTTCCAAGTATGTCTTGGCTCTAGGTTTTGGAAAGTAGGTATGGCGAATAACACCATCGTCAATACTCATAGTATCACGTCCCATATCAATAACCACTCCACAAGTTCTTAAAAATGGGCCTCCCAACAATAATGGTAGTACTTTGTCCATCAGAATGTCCAACACCAAGAAATCAACCAAATAAGCTTGATACCCGATTTGGATCCTCACATTTCTCACCCCCCCCCCCCATGGCTTTGGCTTAAGTGTTGTCAGCCATAGTAAGGTTGGAGTGATAAGGTCTAGGGTCACTTAGTCCAAGATTCTTGTATAAGCTAAAAGGCAACACACTTACACTCCCCCCTCCCCGTATCCGCTAGAGCATTTATTTGGACCGTACCATTCACACTAACCAGTAACACAAAATTTCCCGGGTCACACATTTTCTTTGGCAACCTATGTTCAATTATCCTCATCCTATCTTCTTTACTAAACTTATTATTTCTAAACCTAGAACGTCCTATCATAACCTCATCAAGCTTCTTCCTATAAGTCATATAATTCTCCAATACGTCCAAGATAGGCTTAGATTCTTCCAACTCTTTGTACTTTTTGTCCAAAACTTCCTTTATCTTTTCTTTTTGCTTTGGGAAGAGTGGGTGGTAAATGGGTTGAGGTGAAATTGAGGAGAGTGGTGGGATTTCTTCAATTTTTATTGGTGGTGGAGGTGTAAGTTTGTTAACATTATGGCCCTTGTTCCGGCTAGCTTTTCCCATTTTGACTAGCTCTCCATTCGAACTTCCAACCTCTTCCATGTTCTCAACTTATCCTAACAACAAGGAATCCATGTCCCTTTCTTCTTCAAGCATAGTGAGATCAATACGCATCTCACCCAAACCAAAATCAACCTTACTTTTTGAAGTAACCAAGTAGTCTCTATCAAAAATCACCGAAGGCTCTCCTTCATTAGCATACCCAATCACAACAAAGTCAACTAGAAAAGTAAACCCATGAATCTCTACACAAACTTGTTTCACTACCTTTCTTCTATAATCTTCATAATCGACCCTAACAAAACCTAACTTGTATACCATCTCTTTCGTCATATAGTTGTGAGAATCCGCCATGTCCAACTCCGTATCCCAAGCTCCTTGGCCATCCACACCGCAAGGCGTGGAGAACCTCATGAATGGCTTACTATAGGCACGAGGAGGTGCCTTAGTAAAAACAACAACCCTATGTTTCTTTGACTCAACCACAACACTTTTGTGTCCTAATGCCTCGAACATTTCCAATTCTTTCTCACTCTTTTCAACCGTAATCTTCTTATCCTCCATTGAGTCCCCATCATCTAGGTACTCCTCCAGATCATTCAAGTGCTTAGAAACCATACTCAATGTGTCCATCATTAAGCAAAATTAAACTATAAAACAAACATGGAATCACAAATCAAATTATTAGCTTTCGGGTTAGTCATAATCAATAAGCCACATAAAATCACTTAAAATGAGATAAATAAGCATTTAAATATTTCCAGAACTGAACCATAGCTTGCAAACAACCAAAAACTCAAAATCGCAAAATTTGTCCTTCCAGACAAGACGAGCCGGCCGGCTCGGCTTCTAGCCGCTCGGCTGGATCGGTCTGATAATTTTTTTAGAGTTGTGACAAAATTAAGTATAAGCATAAGCAAAACATTTGAACACATTGAAATCAAGAACCTAAAACATTTTACTGATTAAAACAAACACAAAGCAAAACAAACACGAAAACCACATTAAACTAACAATACGAGCATGATTTAAAACTAACAAATTAAAACACAAACGCATCTTATAACAATCGAAACTCTCATAAACATTCATGAAAACACATTTGCAAACAAGTAAACAAACACTTAACCCAAAAATAATGGAAAGAATTTTTTTTTACTTCGAGACCACAAGCCGCCCGACACGGCCACTCAGTCGCCCGGCTGGCTGTGGTTTTGCAATGTGCAAAGATGATTCGGTCTGCTCGGCATCTGGCCGTCCGACTGGCTACTTCTGCAACTGTAATTTTATTTTTAAAACACGAATTTTAATAAAAAAAACATTTCGGCTACCCATTTGTAATGATTAAACATGAAAAGAACACAGGTCCCAGGTAGCGGCGCTAAAAACTTGATGCTTGGTAGCGGGAGCAAGTTTTACATTTATATTCACGACTTATTAATCTACCAAAAATGCATACGACCAAGTATACTCGTTCATTCATAGTAAAGTTGGGTAAGTTGAGTTCGTTCCACGGGACTTGGGAATAATCATTACACAGTAGCGAAATTAGCAAATAGGTTGTCACGATCCCTATTACTTCTAAACACAACATATTAAATTCAATCATGGTAAAAATAATACTTGTGCTAAAAATCCATTTCATTGATATGAGAGTTTGATTTGTTTGGTTAAAACCAGATTGTATGGCTCACAAAACCTCTTAATATAGATTTGATCCATGGTGTATTTCACAAACCACATATTTCTTAGATTGATGATGAACGCTCTCGACCTATAAACATCATACTACTAAGCCATTTTTATCTCAATTTGCTATAAAACAATGTGTATGTCAAGTTGTTCAAACAATCCCTTCCGGCCTATACTCGAGTTTAAATCAATAACAAGCCTTTTAAATATGTTAATTTGATGGATGTTAAACATCAAAACTCTTACTAATTCGTGCATTAATTTTGGGAGAATGAAAACATAACCGGAAATCCTTTTGGTCCATAAATCCGGTTGAGTTCCATCAACACATTAATTAGACAAGTTTTATATTTAAACAAATCACAAGACAATACATGGAATCATGCATACAATCATAACCAAACTTTCATAATCAAATCAACATCATTTTTTCACAAGGATAACAAAACTACTCCATACTCATTTCAATACTCACAAAACATAATTCAATCATCTCGTTCATAACATAAAAGTAAGTAAACTTCTGCAAATTCATAACAAGGATTATACCTAGCCAAATGATTACACAAGACAACTTAGAACTTGGATTTTGAGCAATCCAAACGCCTCTAATTGACCATGAACACCAACTCCAAAACACCAGCTAGTAATCAAGACTTTCACCCACGTTCTTGGCTCACTCCTGAAATTCTCATAGATGTTCTATCTTTTTGGGAGAGTATTTAGGGTTTCTTTAACCATTGTCAAGGGTTAGAAGAATGTATATTTGGCTAAGAACCCCTAATGTATTTATATAGGCTAGATACATGATTGGTGAGCAAGAAAACGTAGCCACAGTTATTATAGAGGGAAATGATCGGACTCCCATCATTATGGGTCATTAACACATCAATTAGTGATAACTTTGTAACTGAAAAGCTCGCCCGGCCAGGCGCTAGAACACGAGTCGGGCGACTAGTTGGCTTCCTTCAGCCCCTGAGGTTGCTTCTCCAGCCGAGCGGCTAGAGCTTCCCTCCAATACGTGAAATTGCATTTTTTGTTGATCTCTTCTTGTATTTGCTTCTTTTTGGGTTGGGTTGGCCCATACAACTTATATTTAGATAAAACAGTTGTTCTTGGGCTATAATGGGCCTCCAAACTCGATATCAAAACTTCACTTTACGGGAAGTCTTTGAAAGTGATTATCTTCACGTTTTCTTCTTCTTTTACCGTCTTCTTTTTCTTGGCTAACTATAAACACATAAACTTCACTTTGCATAATATTAGTAATAAAAGCTCCCTATTTAGCCAAATATCTTATATAAATTTACGAATAACGCTCCTAAAAACATACTCGATTTGAGCGTTATCAGCCTCTTAGGACATAAGTGCCTAGAGGTCTTGGGTTCGAACCCTGGGGAGAAAATTAATCTCCCATTGGCCACGAAGGTTCACCTGCACTGACTCCGGGCTATCCAAAAGGATAGTCACCCTGGGATTAGTCAGCTTGCAATGTCAAGTCGAAAAACACAGGTATATCAAAAAAAATTATATTGATCATCCTTTTGTTTTGAAAATAGCATCTACTGTCCATGTCCACGAGAGTCTTAAATTGATTTCACAATAATTAACTTAGCAAAGAATCATAATCACACCCATAGTCCTTAGATCTAACGTATGTTAAAATATAGCATATAAATCAACTCATACACAAAACACATGAGGGCATTATAGTCATTTTTTCCCACACAAACTTTTGATACTCTTATTTTATCTTCTAGTCTCATCAATACAAAAACTAGGGGTGTGCAGGAAACCAAAAAACCGAACCTAAACCGAAAAAAACCGAAGAACCGAAACCGAAAAAACCGAAACCTATTGAAAAACTGGTGGTTCGGTTTTCGAATTTTGAAAAAATCGAAGTTTTTGGTTCGGTTTGGTTTTAGCATTAAAATAAAACCGATATAAACCGAACCGATATTTATAAACATGGGAACAAAAATAAGTTGTGATCGAAGCTAAAAGACGATGAATATGCTCCGCTAGATTAACTTTATCATGTCGAGTAACTACTATTTGTTTCATATACTTCTTGTACATGCAGTTTAGGACACATAATAAGTTCTCTTCTATGATTTTTTTTATGTTTATTAGGTTTTTAGCGTTGTTATTGTGTTTCTTTATAACACATAAATAAAAAAATTAGGATTTTTTATAGTCATTTGTTTCTTACTGCCATCGTTGTGTCTTTGGTTTTTCTTATTTGGATTGTTTCTTTAAAGCTTTGAAGGTGTTGGTTTATGATATATTCCAAATCGACTTTGTAAAATCAAAGCTCGATAAATCGTATAGAAACCGAAAAAACCGAAATACCAAACCGAAAATAAACCAACAACCGAAAAACCAAACCGACACAAAACCGAAACCGAATGGTTTCTAAAAATCAAAAACAGAAAATTTTCGGTTCGATTTTGGTTTTATACGAAAACCGAACCATGCTCACCCCTAACAAAAACCCATTTGTCTTTTATTTTCTCTATCTACCTCAACCACTTTTTTATTTATCTCTTTTTCCATCCATGGCCACTAATAACCAAACCACTGCCTTAATAATCACAACCACAACCATAAACCTAACCACTATCGCTATAAACTTAGCGACCATAACCCAACAACTCGTCACCTAGCCGTAACCACCATCCCTAGTTAAACCTCAACCACCACGGTCGATTATACGACAACCACTTTCGTTGGTAGTGATTTCATTCTCATCTTAGGATTATTTCTCAAATCTTGGCCATTTAGATGTGTCGTCTGGTGTTTATGTGTCTGAAATGAGAAACAAAGTGATAGATTTGTGTTGTAGGAAAAACAAGAATTATAGATATGTACAAGTTTTATTGTGCTAGATGAGTACTCCTTCATAGCAATAGGAATTTATAGCGGGAAATAATTATGGTTGTGACATATTTGCCTAGATAACCCACCTCCCTGGTATGCTAGTCAAATACAACATTCACCAACACTGTGTTGGGTATTTTCTTAGTCCATGAGGATTAAGAGCCCAACACATTGGGGCCCATCTTGGGTCCATTTAGTCCTTATTTAGGGCATCCTTATGCTCATTATAAAGTGTGAAAAACAAGAGAGAAGAAAAGAAAAGAAAAGAAAAAAAAGAAGATTTTCGGAGTTCTTATCACCCAAAACCCAGCAGCAGTGTTTTATCGATCCCTGGAGTTTGCACCGTCGGATCGTCACGATTTTTGGACCGAAGCTTCCTTGCATATAAAGGAAGGTTTTGACCGTTGGGATCTTGATTTTGAGGCCTGGAAGTTCTGTTTCTTACCCGGGCAGATTGCAAGTTGTTTGGTGATATTCTTCCTTCCTTGTTCTTTGTTTGTTGCCATATATCTTGATATTGATTCCAAGATTATGATGATTGTTGTATGCCTCTAGTGTTATCTAGAGAAGACTTTGTGTACCTCTCTTGCTTGATAGTGGATTTAAGCGGCACTAGGTGTCCCGTGGTTTTTACCCACTTTGGGGTTTTCCACGCTAAAAGCTTGGTGTTCTTGGTGTGTGTTTGATTATCTTTAATACCTGCTGATTCGGTTGATTTGATATTGTTTGGGGGCTGGTTAGAGTTGCTTTTAGTTTGCCTTATTTGTTTACTTCCTCATAGGTTCATACGGGTTTAGGTAAGTGCTGTCAAACAAAGGTTTTGCTTCCGCATTTGTGTTTATACCGTTGTGACCCATTGCACTTTACCCGTCACACTGAAAGTATATGAATGGCAGGTTAAGAATTTTAAAAACATTAGAGGAGTTAAAAGTAATGAAAGTTTCATAAAAATCATACGTGTCCGTAATTTAGTGGTATCCTACATATCAGGTTCTTTCTCCCTCGAGAGATCAATACACTTCGCATAACAACCACATCGAGCGGAAGATGTACGGTGATGTCATCTATGGATGCTCAATCCATGCTCGTTAGCCAAGTATAACACGCAAATGAAACAAAGATGTAGGAAGATGACATCAATGGATGTTGTGACCGATTTCTTATAAGTTGGAAAAGATGTCAATAAGTACTTAAAAGACAATGTCTTTGTTTCCTGCACCATAATCCATATCAGCAATTGAGCATCAAATAATTGAAAGGGAAAAACATCAGAAGTATCGCTATCCATTTATAGCTAACAATATGTATTTTAGACATAATAGAATAAGCTACATGGGCATTCAGTGATGCATTATCATCAAGAAGAACATGTGTGCACGTTATGCTTCACTTATCAATCATAGAAGCACCTGCATACCATAACGTAAAATCGTTTAACAAAAAACATAGATCACCTAGAGATAACAACCTAAGTTATTAATCTGACAGAACTACTAACCTATGGATGATATCTTCCTTTGAAGCTTTTTTAATTGAGAAGGCTTTAAGACAAAAAAAACACGAGAACATAACTAAGCCTGAACATATCATTCTCGACAATTACAATTCTACCACAATAACCATTGACAAAAACAAATACATTACTTTTTCCCATAATATACTTGGTATACATGTACGTAGCATGACTAGTTCCAAAGAAACAAGGCCTGAATCATCCAAGATCATCTCTTTATTCGTAAACTCATGAACCTTTTATTTCGTCCCAACAACAGGTTTCTTAACAAAAGTTCCATTCTTTGAACAATCTCTTATCCTAACTCCGGATGACAATTTCTTTTTAGTATCGTCAAAGATTCCTTTATCTTTATTAACAACTATATCAAATCCTATATAATAGATACAATCATACAAGTACTAAAATATTAGCAACCTCATTGTAACTTATCAAGCAACTCGATAAGTAAAACGAGAACACTTAAGCCATCTATATAAAAACTGCAACTACAGTTGGTTGTTTGGGATTGCTTATTTAAAAAAAGTGGTTCCTTTTTTACCTGCTTTTTTCATTGTAGTAAAAATAATCTATATAAACTTGAATGTAACCTAAATTCTTTTGTTCTTTGGTTTCACCAGCTTCTTTCACCTATTAATCAATTCATTCACTATAAACCTTTAAGTCTTTTAACTGAATCATCTACTTCCATACTATCTACTAATATGAAAATATAAAATATAAAGAAATAAACACATGAATGTGATTTCCCTCAATTTTTTTCATCATAAACATAAAAACAAATTAAACTAAAACTTATATTTGTTAGCCCGTATTATGTATTAGCCCATGTTATGTATTATTATTATTATTATTATGTATCGGGCTCAAGCCCGTCTCTAGAATCCTCTATGTAATCCTATATTAGGAACTAGTTTATGATAGCACCGCCGAGTGCTTCTCTGATGTGATAGCACGGGGATCTTTACCTAGTCATGCAGCCCTCTCTAATTCATCATTCCTTCTTAACCAATCAGCATATGTGGCACCAACAACTTAGACATCCAGGAAGTGACGTGCTACATCGTCTTGTTTCTCGTAATTTTATTTCTTGTAATAAAGAAAAACCTCCCGTGCTTTGTCATACTTGTCAGCTTGGAAAACACGTGATGCTTCCATTTGTTAGTTCTAGTACTTTAGTTACTTGCTTTGATATTGTTCACTCAGATGTGTGAACTTCACCCATCTCGAGTCTTTCGGATTTTAAATACTATATCTTATTTTTGGATCATTATTGGCAGTTCGTTTGGGTTTATCCGTTGATTAATAAATCGGATGTTTTGTCTAAATTTATGTTGTTTCGTAATTATGTTCATACTCAGTTTAAATGTGAAATAAAACTTTTTCATTGTGATCATGGTGGTGAGTTTGAAAACTGTAACCTACATAAACTTTTTGCCACCAACAAAATTTAGTTTTTGTTTTCATGTCTAAAAACCTCTCAACAAAATGGTAAGTCTGAAAGAATGGTACGTACCATAAACAATCTCATTTGGACTCTCCTTTTTTAAGCCCACCTTCCCCCTACATTTTGGGTTAAAGCTCTAAATATGGCGATCCATTTACTAAACATTTTACCCTCCACTGCTATTGACAATCAAATTCCTTATACATGTTTGTTTGGTGAAAACCTAGACTACAATCTTTTACATACATTTGGGTGTTTCTGTTACCCTCACCTTTACACCACTCACAAGCTTGAACTACGTGCTACACCTTTAATTATTTTAGGACACACTTCCAATTATCGTGGGTATCGTTGCCTTAACTTAAACACTAATAAAATAATTATCTCTCGTCACGCTACTTTTGATGAAACGGTATTCCTGTATGTGTCTAATAACCCCACATCGCCTCCTACCTATACCTTTTTAGACGAGTCCCCTGATCTTATGACTCAAACAATTTGCCATACCCTCTTAGTACCTCTTATTGTCAACCCTTCACATACTAATACTAATACACCACTACAAAATTATATCCCTTTGGAGCTCACCATTTCCCCTACGCAGGCCTAACAAACACCCCTTACTCCTCCCGAGCCCATCAGTCAACTTCAAAATAAATCGGCCCAACATCTTGCTTCTCCCTAGCCTGCGGCCCAATCCAATACGTCAAATCCAACTGTTCCAACCCCGGCCCCACAAATTAATATTTTGGATCCGAACCCACAACTTAACCCAAACCCAGTTTTGACTCATCCCATGGTCACACGTTTTTGTATCGAGGCTAATCGTCCCACTCAACGTCTAAATCTTCATGTGTCTTTCGTTTTACCTTTACCAAAGTCGTACATTGATGCGTTTAATGATCCAAATGGGCAAAATTCTATGTGTGATGAATATAATGCACGTATTAAAAATAAAACTTAGACTCTAGTGCCTTGACCCGCTGATACCAATATTGTTCGTTATATGTGGTTGTTTTGTCATAAGTATTTGTCGGATGAGACTCTTAGTCGCTACAAGGCTCGTCTTGTAGCGAATGGTAGTACACAGGTTGCGGGCACTATTCAGACTGTTCTTAGTTTGGCTACTTCTCGACATTGGCTGATTCATTAGCTGGATGTCAAGAATGCTTTCTTGAAATTAAAGTTGCGTTTTTCTTGAAATTGAATGAGGGGTTTTGATCGCAAGGGTGCGATTAAAGGGTGTTTGAAATAGTTTTTCATTTCATTAACTTATTAATGAGATATGATCATTTTTAGAAAATGAATGAAATGAAACATGCTCTTAATGGTTAATTAATTGAGGGGTTTTGTACCATAGTGTGCGATTAGGGCTAATATGAAATAGTTTTTCATATCTCTAATGATTGAGTGAGTTAGATTGCTTTTTTCCATGATGAATGAAGCAAAACATGCATGCGGGGTTAAATAAGTTATGTGTTTGTATTAGATAGCTTGATACTTGCTCTCTTATGTCTTTAGAGTGTGTTTGAGTGTCCTGGGATCCTTTATGCGTGTAAAAGTCTTGCGCCCAGGCTCGAAAATCCTTTCTTGGTTGATAAGGTTGCTAAGTGAACTATATGTTGTATATTAATTAACTGATATAAGTCCCTAAGTGATAGTTATAAGCTTACGTATTGCCTCATGCCATAAAAGATTTGCGTTTCGTCTTGATTGTATTCAAATATGCTTATTTTGTGCTTGAAAGTATTTATATCTTTGTGATTATGGATTATGATATGCTTATAAGTGTATTGAGATGCTTGCTTGATTGATTCATAGGAATTTAAGTTGTTAAAAATCTAAGTTATGAATTTTTGGGTAAGCAAGCGAAACATGTATTTCATGTTTCAAGCGAAACATGTATACATGTTCCAAGCGAAACATGAAAAACTTGTTTAAGCAAAATATGTTGGAGCGAAATATGTAGGAGCGAAACATGACAGGTACACTTCAAGCGAAATATGTCAATAATACAAAAAGAAACTCTGCCCAAATTTTCTAAAGTTTGTGTAATCTTTTGCTTATTGTCATATTTTCTCAAGTGTCATGTTTAAATGTGTGTTATTTGCCCTCTATGAGAATAGGAGTCTTAATCTCGAAACTGAATCGGTCTTGTTAACTTCACAGTTAACATTGACTCATTGTTCTTAGATGACTCATTCTGAGAGTGTTATATCACTGTCACGTCTGCATGAAACCTTATCATTGCATGTTTCTAAATCAATCAGCTCATCAAGGATATCCAATGATAATCAGTAGAATATATATGTTGTATATGAACTGTATTGGTTGTTTCTTAAGCAGAATCATGAATCCTCAAGAGACAGAACAAGTCGTTGCTCGTGATGAACTATGGGTTCCTACTGCTGAAAGAGTCAACATAAGCACAACAAATGTTAGACTGGAAACCACAGTAAAGCAGAAAGAAGAAACCTTTCAAGTTGTTATTGATGTGATCAAGAATTCTACATGCTTCAAGGCATTCACCATTTCTGCTGATGTCCCTGAAATTCTTATGCAACAGTTCTGGTATACAATCACTAAGATCAAAGACTCTGAGTCTTATGAGTTCCTTTTAGCCGACAAAAAGTGTGTGATTGATGCTGAAGTCTTTAGGAAGATACTTGATATTTGTCCAAGAAAAGAAGGTGAAGATTTTACTGAAGTCCAAAATGATGAAGACACCCTCACCTTTCTCATTGATCTTGGATACTCAGGTCCACTTCACAAGTATACAAATATGTTTGTGGACCACATGCATCAGCCTTGGAGGACTCTGGCAGCTTGCATCAACAAGTGTCTATCTGGAAAGACAGCTAGCAATGACAAGTTGAGGAAGTCAAGAATTGATATTCTGTGGGGCATGTTTTACAGAGAGAATGTTGATTATCCATCTTTGATTTGGGAAGACATTGCTTACCAAATTGATCATAGACGGGAGAAAAAGTCAAGGCGTGAAAATATGCCATATCCTCGATTCACAAAGGTTATCATTGATTACTTCCTCTCCAAGCACAAATCTCTCAAGAAGCTCAAGTTTCAACACTTTCACACAATCAAGGATGACGGTGTTGTGAGTCGACTCAAATTTGTCAGAATGGGTGAAGATTTTCAGCAATATGGTCTCGCCATTCCTGCTACTATGCTTAATAACGAGATTATTCAATCAGAATCATACAAGATGTTCATCCTGTATTCTACTGGTCAAATACCTCCAAAGAAGAGCAGAGGGAAAGGTTCACAAGGGAAGAAGACTACAGATACCACTAAAGAATCTGTTGATGTGTCTGATGAGTCTGACCCAGAACCTCTTATCAGAAGGAAAACCTCTAGAAGAAAAGTTGTTAAGAAGAAAGCCACCATATCAGTTGATGACAAAATCATTCAACCAGACCTTGCACTGGAATTAGGAAAATCTATCAGTCTCGCTGAAGCTGAAGAAGAAGCCACTGCAAGAGAAGTTCATGATACTCATGCACGAATTGTGACTGAATCGGTTCCCGAGCCTGCAAGAACCATAAGACAGTCCAACATTGCTTTCAGAGATACCTCTAGTGTGTCAAAGAAGAGGACTTCTGGTACGTCCCAAAAGCTCAAGGGCATTCAATCTCTTACTCCAGCTGAACAAGAAGCCGCTGACATAATGAAAGCTCTCAAGGATAGCAAGAAAATGATAGGGAGACAGCCTGGTACTGGTGGCTCAGATGAAGGAACTGGTGAGATACCAGGGGTTCCGGATGAGTCAATTTTTGCAGATGCTGAGGATGACAATGAAGAAACTGAATCTGATTATGAAGATATTTACAAGTACAGGATTAACGTGCGCAAAAATGCTGACATTGAGATGAAGGATGCTGAAAAGACTGCGGATATTACCAAAGAGACTACTGAGCAACCATTGACATCGTCAAGCTTTTCTGTGCCTTCTGATTATGGTAATCAATTTCTTAATCTATCTCATGATGAAGAGTCTAATAAGCAACCTCCAGTCCTGCAACAAACAACACCAACCCCAACAACCATTCCAACACCACCAATCAACACCGAAGCTCCAGCAATCACCACAGCTATCCCTGAAATCACTCCATTCATCGCCCTTCAGCTAAGAGTCGTGAAATTAGAACAAGATATGTCTGAAGTAAAGAAGATTGATCACTCTGCTGCTGTTTTGGCTTCTATTCAATCCTAAGTTCCTCCAGTTGTTGATAAATATGTAGGAACAAAACTTGATGATGCTCTCCTTAAGGCTCTTGAAAGACACACTGCAGATTTAGTTGAGAAATACTCTGTGCTGCCTGCTCCAGAGTCAAGCAAAAAGCAAGAATCTGAAAAGAGTCCTGAAGAGATTATCATAATCAAAAGGGAACAAGAAGAGAAGAAACAAGAGCCAACGTATACCATCAAGTCGACTGATAAAGCTGCACTTGAAGAATTTGATCTAAAGAGTGCTCTCTTCAAATCCATGCATAAGAACAAATCTGCCAACAGAAATCCTGCCAATTACAGATTATATCATGCTCTCATGGAAGCATTAATAGAGGATGAAAATGCCATGGACAAGGAAGTTGCAGACACGGTTAAAGACCATAAAAGAAAGCATGATGGTGATGATGATGATGAAGGCCCTTGATATTTGCTAAAATATACATCTTTTGTACCCTGTAAAACACTATTAATTGGACTAAAAATGCTAAAATATGGTTAATTATATTGCAAATATGTTTGTTTGGTATTTTTATGTCTTGCAGGTAAAAGGATTGAAAACAGTGCAAAAACGAGAATTATCGGGCTCAAATTGGTCAAGTTTATTTATTACTCAAAGCCAAGATGAAGTCGTGAAAAGTCCCCGAGCAAACCATTAGAAAGAGCATGGAAAACGAGTCCAACGGTGCCCTCGGATCTTATTGGGCCAGCCCGTAACCCACTTAATGGGCCAAACCAGCCCAAATAAGCATAAATTATCAAAGCCTAAAAGAAGCCCATTAAGAGCCCAATATGAAAATGATTAAAATCTGAAGCGTATAAAATGAGCAAGGTGATGTCAGCCACCATCACCATCACATGACTTGTAAATAAATTGAAGCAAGGTACGTGCCTGCGTACTATCAAATTGAAGTTCGAATAGAAGAGCGACGCGTGGCATGCAAAGTTTTTAACTTTAATTCTCATTTCATAAGTCTATATCTGATATAACGAGTGAAAGAAAAGTGTAAGAGGTAAGCAGAAAAATATCCACGTGCCCTCTCCTCAACGGCTGGATCCCCTGCTATTTTCGATTTGATCCGAGGTCATTCGTTTGGGAGCCAATGATTGGCTAATATTTACTCAATGATTGGGTCTAATTTTACAACATTACCCCCTTGGAGGCTATAAAAGCACACCCGCTCCCCTCAATATTAACTGATTAGACTTTAGTTTTAAAAAAAATTCATTTTCTAGTTTTTAGCTTATTTTAGTTTAGTTATAGCTTATTTCGTTTTTTTGGCTTATTGTATCTAGCTTATTTCACAAGCTTTTTAATATGTTGTAATAAATTTGGTTTAAAGTTGATTTTAGATCTCGGTTTGCTTATTTGTTTGCTTATTTGCTATCTTTTTACTATTCGTTTGTTGGCTTATTAAATAAGCCAGTTCTGTGAGCTTATCTCCTTAGCTTATTAATTTCAAAACTCTTTAAAAGCTTTAAGATCATCTCCTATAAGCTCTTAAAAGCTTCTTCGATTTAAACTTACAAGTTTTTAAGATTTTTCGTTATATTAAGCTCAAATAAGCTTAGTTTTGGCTTATTGACGTGCCTAAAGTGTTTTAATGTTTTTAGAAGCTCTTATTATCTGATAAAATAAGCTTCTAGATAGCTTATTTGAATTCACTTGAGCTTATATTGCTAGGTTCATATTTTTGTTAACTCGTTGGCTTATTCTTGTTGATCTAAACTGTTTAGAATGCTTTTAGCTTATGAAAGTTCCTAATTTATGTTTTCGTGTGCTTATTAGTGATAAGTGATGCTTATTCGTAGTTAAGATCTCATAATAGACTTAGTTTTGATTAGTGCTTATGTGTTGAGATTTTATTAGCTTAAGAAGTATTAGTTTATGTAGGCTTATTCGAACTTAGTGAGTTTATTTGATTTTTGTTTTTAGCTTAATTGGTTAATATCTATCTCGATCTAGTACTTATTCATTTAAGTGTTTCGTGTGGTTTGTAGTTATTTTGCTTATTCAGTTTAGCTTCTTGAGATATATTTGTTTTATCTAATCTTGTTCTAAAATCCATCTTTTGAGCTGCGTTTCATGTAGTATAATGATCATTGGGCCTTCACTTAGTTAATTGATATTGGGCCTTTGGTTGATGTTTAGGCCCGTGTTTGGTTTGTAAATTGAATTGGGCCTTGTTTTTTTAATTTGTCTAGGCTGCATTTGGTGTATAAAAGTTTAAGTTTGAGTTTGGTTTGTTGAAATCTCATTTTGGCTAAAGGTTGTTGTAATGTATCATGTAAGAGGATTTTCAAATTTTGAATTGTGTAAAACTATTTTCTGTTAACAGTTTATTAGTTTATGTTTTGTGTTGTATTTTTGGTACCGGTCTTCTCACGAGGCGCGGAGCTTAAGGGTTTATTTAGCTAGACCGAATTTGATTATTTGTTTCAGCTAAATAAACCGGGTGATATTCGTTTAATTGCGGGTCTCTAATTCGGTTCCATTTTCTACCCTTTTTCAATTAATTAGTATAGCTTATTTTTAAAATATTTTGCTTTGCTTATTTTATCATTATGA